>PVJX010050348.1:0-10716 GCA_004027295.1 Dolichotis patagonum | reverse complement strand
GTATTTTTTGTAGGGTTGGACTGGTGGTCACAAATTCTCCTAGTTCCTCTTTGTCATGGAAGCATCTTTTTTCTCCATTAATTTCTAGAGAGAGTTTTGCAGGATACATCAATCTGGGCTGGAGATTGTTCTCCTTCAGCGCTTGAATTACTTTATTCCAAGCTCTTCTTGACCTGATGGTCTGTGTTGAGAAGTCTGCCAAGATTTTGACAGGTTTTCCTTTATAGGTGATCTGTTTCTTTTCTCTGATGGCTTTTAATATTCTATTCTTATATTGAATTTCTGGGATCTTGATTATTATGTGTCTGGGTGTAGCTCTGTTTGGGTTGTAGGTGGCTGGAGTTCTGTATGCTTCATACCTCTGCATATCATTTCTTTTTTCTATGCTTGGGAAATTTTCCTCAATAATTTCTGTGAATAGCCTTTGTAATTCCTCTGATTTGATTCCTGCTTCTTCATTCACATAGTTTATTCTTAAGTTAGAGATCCTCTTGTCATCTTCCAGTTTTTGTATCTTTATTGCCTGCTCCCTTGTTATTTTTAAGAGATCTTCCCTTTCATGACCCCACATTGCAAGCCTGCTGTGTTCAGTTTTTGATAGTCTATCTTTGGTTTCTTTCAAGCAGTTTTGCCAGCTTTCTATGGAGTCTTTAGTTTCCTGACAATCTCTTGGAATCTGCTTCATGAATTCTAGGTTTTTTCTGAATTCTTCATTAAATTTTTCTCTCCATTTGTGTTCCTCCATTCTTCTGTCTGTGTCTTCTTGAGAGGTACCCAGCCCTTCTTTTATTAATCTACTTATCTCTTGTTTAATTTGAATTAATATTTTAGTTTTGGTCCCGCTTACAAGGTCCTGAAGATATCTCTTTATGTCTGCTAATGCTGTGTTTGATGTTGCATTTTTGCTGCCCTCAATATCTTTTGTATTTACCTCTCCTGGATCAATGTTCTCAGGTTTGGGGCCTGGGAGTTGTTTCTTATTTCTCCCTTTCGTCATGTTTTTGGTTCCTCCCATACAAGTGTACAGTGTAATGCCCAGACCCTTTTTTTGTTGGTTAAGGCTCCTCTAGAGGGCACAGGCTAGGAGCTTTAGCCCCCTTCAATAGGTTATCAGATATTAGAGTTCACCCACAGGCAGTGTGTGCTGGCTCCTCCCCTCTGGGCCAATCAACCTTTGCAGGCCTTCACTGTGTCAGTGTGCACCAATCTCAGGAAATTAATTTGTAGGGACTCACTGGGTCCCCGCCAGGGGCGTGACCTAGTCCAAGCAGATTCCACCAATCTGCTCGGCAAGGGGAGCAACCAACTGAAGCCACTTCCTTATGGAGTTAGGGCTCTCCTGCCAAATCCAACATGTCGTCCAGTCGGTTTCCCCTTTCCCATGGGAGGGTTTTATTCCCATTACTCACCGCGTATTGATGCCAGTCCCCGAGAACTGCTGGGCTCCCCAACCCCCGACTTTAGTGCGGCTGCGGTGGGAATTCATGGTGCCTCTCAGTGGGTCGCGTGCAGGGCTGGTCTGGGCGAGCTGCACGCAGGGCTGTTCAGCTCCACATTCTGGCAGCTCAAGCCAGTCACTTCAGCGTGGATCACTTGTTCATGTCAGGCAGGAATTCAGGCGGCTCGAGGAGGGCGCCATGCTCTCTGATCTTATCTTCACTAATAGTAGCCCCAGGACCTCATATTCGAGCAGTTTTTTGCACTTTAGTTCCTTCCTGGGTTGTGAGAGTCCATATCTCTCTGTTTGGGTCTCTCCAGGGTGTTTTATTCTGGCATTTGAGCTGTCTCTCTCAGAGAGGGTCCCTCTCCTGCTACCTACTGGTCCACCATCTTTTTTTCCCTCCTCATACGTATGGCTTTTTGTATGACAGCTATATCTCAATAAAGTAGTTCAAAAAACATAACATCACACAACAAATAAACAACAAAAAAGAGATTTTGTTTTTGGAGGACAAGAAAGGGGTTCTCAGGTCAGAGAGATGGTGATCTGATTTTGGAATCTGGGAGGAGGACAGTTTGGGAAATGATTAAGTGATCAATTTGATATGTGAAAGTCAATCTGGAATAGATGATGAGGGCATAGACAGGAAAGTACAGTTTGGTGTAAGTCTTATTACCTCTGCACTCAGGAGTGTTCGACAGATGGTAATCAGTCAGATTTGACAATGATGACAAGAAATTGACATCTGTATAATTTATCTGGAGAATGAGATGATCCTAATATTTTCCCATTTCCAGCTCTCCCTATCCACCTGGATAGTGGCATCCAGACCTGAATCTCACCAAATCAATGCACTTTCACCAGATGTGATATCAAAGCTATGCTATGTTCTTCAGTGTGGAGATTTGCACAGGTTAGGAACAGGGGAGAAGCTACCACTACAACTACATGACACGACACACAAAACAAAGATAGCTCTTGTAAGATTGCAGCTCCCCATCAGGCTTTGCTACATCTGAGTTGGACAGTAGAAGACGGGGAGTGTGTCGAGACTCCCAGGAATGAGAAAATGAAAAGGGTGTATAGACCCAAGTGTGGTGCTGATACTCAATGAATTTATATATATCTGCATCTATCTGTCTGTCTGTCTGTCTGTCTGTTTGTCTGTCTATCTATCTATCTATCATCATCATCATCTATCTATCTAATACAGTTGATACATTGTGTCAACTTGAAAAGTTTAGAAATTTAATTAAATGGTTCAGCAAGGGGCCAGGGTCCTTACTTTGTAACATCCTCAGCCTGTGCAAGAGGAGGGCATACAGATGATGTGAATGCTACACCCACCCAAGGTGGGGATGGTAGCTTGCTTACAGTATAAGAGAGAGGAGAAGAGCCTTGTTTTACCTCCTTTTGTTGTGGCTGCTTTTGCTGGCTGCTACCCTGAAGTGTTTCCCTGGTGCCTTGCTTCTTGCCCTGGAGTCAGCTGTTATGAACTGAAATCTCCACAAACAGTGAGCTAAATAAACCTTTCCTTCCTTCATTTTGGATGTTGGGTATTTCATCACAGCAAAGAGAGAAAAGTAACCAAGACAGAATTTGGTATCAGAAAACTGGGTTCATTGCTGCAGCTATACCCGACCATGTGGCTCAAGAGCCTTTGGGAATCGCTTGTGGGAAGAGTTGGAAAAGGTTCAGAAATGTCACCTGAAGGAGTAGAGTTGGAATGCCTTAGGCTGTTTTGTATGGGAGATTCTGGTAAGAGCTTAGAAGACCAGAAAACCAGTAAAGACCAGGATCAGGAGGTTTCTGCTGGGAAGAAGGACTGCAACTGGTTGTTGGACTCTAGATAATGTATGTTGTGGCTTGGCAAAAAGTTTGTCTGCATTTTGCTCATGTCCAGAGACTTTGCCTGAGACTAAGATTAAGGACAGAGAACTAATTAACCTGGCAGAAGAAATTTTAAGGTAGTCAAATGCTGAGGCTGTGGCATGGCTATTGTTGGGGGTTTTTAGCCAGATTTACATTGTGAATCAAGATCAAAGACCCCAGCAGGATGATTTATTTATTTTTATTTTTAAAACAAATAAAACAAAACAATAAAACATCAAAACAGAACAATGTAAGCAATACAGGACTTCAAAACAAGACAATAGGAAATCAACAGTGGCTATCATAATGTCTCTTACTGTCTTTGAAATAGCTGTCCATACCTTCACACATATTAAAATCAAGTAATAGAACAGATTTGTACAGACTAAAACCAATGAAAACAAAGAATAAAATCATTATAGGACTTCAAAGCAAGATGATAGGAAATCAACAATGGCTACCATAATGTCTCCTTTTCTTCAAAATAGTTGTTCATACCATCACACATACTAAAATCAATTCTTGTAAACTCTTTAGGAGAAGTTCTAGGCACGTATAAGCCTATACATGTACATCTATCCTTTCTGTATTAAAGGGAAAAACAAAATGAAACCAAAAAATAGAAGAAAAACAAGAAACAAAAGAGACAAGTAACAATGACAATCCAAAACAATAACAATATAGACTTTCAAAACAAGGTGATAAGAACATAACAAAGGTTGTTATTTTGCATAGTTATCTTCAAAAGAGCTACTCAGGTTACTAGAAATAGACATACAAAATTGATCTAGTCCTATGAATTCTAACTGTTTTGTTCCAAGAACTAATAGAATTAGTAGTACAATCATCTTAGCTATCTTAAGTGTATATATACAAATTTATATCTTTTTTCTTTTCCCTTGCTTCTTTTCTCCTTTTCCATATCTGAGTTATTGTTTCCTTTTGAGCAGTTTCCTACCCTTTCACAACATTTATTGAAGATTTTGCATCTTATTTACTTTTTCAGTTGGTTACACGAGGGAGACAATATGGTATTTACATATATGAATTTGATTTATTTCACTTATGAGTATGATCTCAAGTCACATCCATTTACCTGTAAAAGTCTCAATGTGATCCTTCTTTATAGCTGAGTAGTACTCCATTGTATAAAAACACCATTTCTTTTTTATCTATTCCTCAGCTGATGGGCATTTTGGTTGTTTCCAAGATTTGGCTATTACAAATTGTGCTGCTATAAACATGGGTGCACTATGGTATGATGTTTTCAATTTTTCTGGGAATATACCCAAAAGCAGGATAGCTGGGTCAAATGAGACCTCCAGTCCCAGCTTTTTGAGGAGCCTCCAGATCTATTTCCACAGTGGTAGCACCAGTCTAAACTCCCACCAACAGTGCAAAAGAGTTCTTTTTTTCCTCACAGCCTCTCCAACATTTGTTATTGGTGGTTTTCTTGATCCTGGCCATTCTTTCTGGAGTGAGATGGAAGGTGTTGAGGTGTTGTTTTAGTTTGTATTTCTCTAATGACCAATATGCTGAACATTTTTTCATGTATTTATTTGCCATTTGTATTTCTTCAGCTCAGAAGCATGCATTCATCTCAGATGTCCATTTTTGGATTTGGTCTTTGAATTTTGGGGGCCTGATTTTTTAAATTTTTTGTATGTTCTAGATAGAAATCCTTTGTCTGAGGGACAGTTGACTAAGATTTTTTCCTAATTCATAGGTTTTCTTTTCACTCTGTTGGAGATTTCTTTTGACATGCACAAGCTTTTTAATATGATGAGATCCCAGTTGTTGATTCTGGGAAGTATTTCCCATGCAGTTTGATTTTTGTTCCTGAATTCTCAGCCTTCCCCTATGTTTTCAAGTTTTCTACCTACTTTGTCTTTCAGCATATTTAGTGTTTTTGTTTTAATATGTGTATCTTTGTTCCATTCCCCCCCTCCCCCAGTACTGAGGGTTGAACTTATGACCTTGCACTTGCCAGGCAAGTACTTATGCCCCTGAGCTAAATCCCCAGCCCTCTTCGATCCACTTTGACTTTAGTTTAGTGTAGGGTGATAGGCTTGGGTCTAGTTTTAGTTTTCAGCATATGGAGAGTCAGTTTTCCAAGCACCACTTATTAAAGAGGCTTTCTTCCAGAGAACATGTTTGGTCCTTTTGTCAAAGATAAGGTGGGTGAGTGTGTTTGTAGTTGTGGTTGTACCTTCTAGTCTATTCCATTGATCTTCAGGTCTGTTTTTATTCCAGTACCATACTGATTTTATCACAGTAGCTTTGTAGTACAACTTCAAGTCAGGGATTGTAATGCTTCCTGCCTTGCCTTTGTTGCCCAGAATTGCCTTTGCTATTCTAGGTCTTTTTTGGTTCATTATGAATTTTAGGAATGATTTCTCTAGGTCTGTGAGGTATGCTGATGGTATTTTGATTGGAATTGCATTAAATCTATGTAACAATTTTGGGAGAATGGTCGTTTTCACAATGTTTGTTCTTCCTATCCATGAACAATGAGTGTCTTTCCATTTTCTGAGATCCTCTTCAATTTCTTTTTTCAGACTACTGCAGTTTTCACTGTATAGATCTTTTGCTTCTTTTGTTAGATTCCTTAGTATTTCATCTTTTTGGATGCTATTATGAAGGGTATGGTTTCCCTTACTTCTCTCTCAGTGAGTTTATTGTTTGTGTAGAGGAATACTATTTATTTTTGGGTGTTGACTTTGTATCCAGCTACATTACTGAATTTGGTTATTACATTAGAAGTCTTTCAGTGGAGTTTTGGGGATCTTCTATGTATAGTATTATGTCATTTGCAAATAATGATAATTTAACTTCTTCCTTTCCTATCTTTATTCCTTTTATTTCTTGTTCTGATCTAATTGCTCTGACTAAAATGTTTCCAGCACTGTACTGAATAGAAGTGGTGATAGTGGACAGCCTTGTGTTTTTCCTGATTTTAGAGTGAAAGTTTTCAGTGTTTGACCATTTAATATGATGCTGGATGTTGGTTTGTCATATATGGCTTTTATCAGATTGAGATAAAGACCATCTATTCTGGTTTTCCATAGGTTTCTTATCATGGATGAGTGTTGGATTTTATCAAAAGCTTTTTCTGCATCTATTGAGATGATTGTGTGATTCTTATCTTTGGCTCTATTTATATGGTGTATTATGTTTATTGATTTGTGTATGTTGAACCATCCTTGCATTCCTGGGATGAATCCCACTTGGTCATGGTGTATAATCTTCTTGATGACTTGTTGCATTCTGTTTGCCAGTATTTTATTGAGGATTTTTGCTTCTATGCTCATTAGGGAGATTGGCCTGTAGTTCTCTCTCTTTTTTTTTTTTTTTTGGCTGAGTCTTTATATGGTTTGCTTTATAGGGTAATGCCAAATACTAGGAATGAGTTAGGGGGAATTGCTTCCCTTTCAGTTTCATTGAAGAGTTTGAGGAGTGTTGGCATTAAGTCTTCCTTGAATTTCTTGTAGAATTCAGCTGTGAATCCATCAGGACCTGGGCTTTTCTTTGTTGGTAAGGTTCTAATTACATTTTCAGTTTCAATAACTGAAATTGAGTGATTCAGCAATTTTACATCTTCTTGATCCAGCTTTGGTAATTCATATGTTTCTAAGAATCTGTCCATTTCTTCTGTGTTATTGAACCCATGGGAGTAAAGATTTTCAAAGTAGGTATTGATGATTTTCTCCACAGCGTCTGTGGTGATTTCACCCTTTTCATCCCTTATTGCATGAATTTGAGTTTTTTATTTCCTTTTTTTAATAAGGTTGGCCAGGGGCTTATCAATTTTATTTATTCCTCAGTTGATGGGCACTTAGGTTGTTTCCAGGATCTGACTATTACAAATTGTGCTGCTATAAACATGGGTGCACATAAATCACTGTGGTATGATGTTTTCAGTTCTTCTGGGAATATGCCCAGAAGTGGAATAGCTGGGTCAAATGAGACTTCCAAACCCAGGTTTTGAGGAATCTCCAGACTGACCTCCACAGTGGTTGCACCAGTCGACACTCCCACCAACAGTGTAGAAGAGTTCCTTTTTCCCCACATCCTCTCCAACACTTGTTGTTGGTAGCTTTTTCTATCCTGGCCATTCTTTCTGGTGTGAGATGGAATCTCAGTGTAGTTTTAATTTGCATTTCTCTAATGACTAATGATGATGAACATTTTTTCATGTATTTATTTGCCATTCATATTTCTTCATCTGAGAACTGTGTATTCATTTCAGATGCCCATTTTTGGATTGGATCTTTGAATTTTGAGGGTCTGATTTTTTAAAATTCTTTATAAGTTCTAGACAGAAGTCCTTTGTCTGAGGAACGATCCATTAAGATTTTTTCCCAATTTGTGTGTTTTCTTTCCACTCTGCTGGAAATCTCTTTCGACATGCAGAAACTCTTTAATAGGATATGGTCCCAGTTATTGATTCTGGGAAGTATTTCCTGTGCAGTTTGATTCTTGTTCATGAATTCTCTACCTACTCCTATATCTTTGACGTTTTTACCTACTTTGTCTTCCAACAGATTTAGTGTTTCTGTTTTAAGATTTAGATCTTTGATCCATTTAGATTTTAGTTTATTACATGGTGATAGGCATGGATCTAGTTTTAGTCTTCTGCATATGGATAGCCAATTTTTCCAGCATCATTTGTTGAAGAGACTGTCATTCTTCCAGCGAACATGTTTGGCCCCTTTATCAAAGATAAGGTGGCTGAGTGAGTTTGTGGTTGTCGTTGTATCTTCCAATCTATTCCATTGATCTTCAGGTCTGTTTTTATTCCAGTACTGTGTTGATTTTATTACTGTAGTTTTGTAGTATAATTTCAAATCAGGGATTGTGATGCCTCCTGCCTTGCCTTTGTTGCTTAGAATCACCTTTGCTATTCTAGGTCTCTTCTGGTTCCACATGAATTTTAGGAGTGATTTCTCTAGATCTATGAGGTATGTTAGTGGTATTTTGATTGGGATTGCATTAAATCTGTATAGTAATTTTGGGAGAATGATCATTTTCACAATGTTTGTTCTTCCTATCCATGAACAGAGTATGTCTTTCCATTTTCTGAGGTCCTCTTCGATTTCCATTTTCAGGGTATTATAATTTTCCTTGTATAGTTCTTTTACTTCTTTCATGAGATTAATTCTTAAGTATTTCAATTTTTCGGATGCTAGTGTGAAGCGTGTGGCTTCTCTTAACTCTCTTTCAGTATTTTTGTTGTTAGTGTATAGGAATGCTATTGATTTTTGAATACTGACTTTGTATCCAGCTACATTGATGAATTTGTTTATTATATCTAGGAGTTTTTCAATGGAGTTTTGGGGGTCTTCTATGTAAAGTATCATGTCATCTGCAAATAATGATAATTTAACTTCCTCTTTTCCTATCTTTACTCCTTTTATTTCTCTCTCTTGTCTAATTGCTCTGGCTAGTATTTCCAGTACTATGTTGAATAGGAGTGGTGATAGGGGACATCCTTGTCTTGTACCTGATTTTAAGGTAAAGGCTTTCAGTTTTTGACCATTTGATATGATGCTGGCTGTAAGTTTGTCATATGTGGTCTTTATCATATTGAGTTAAAGACAATCTATTCCAATTCTCTTTAATGTTCTATCATGAATGAGTGTTGGACCTTATCAAAAGCTTTTTCTGCATCTATAGAGATGATCATGTGGTTCTTGCTTTTGGCTATATTGATATGGTGAATTACATTTATTGATTTACGTATGTTGAACCATCCCTGCATTCCTGGGATGAATCCCACTTGGTCAGGGTGAATAATCTTCTTGATGATTTGCTGCATCCTGTTTGCTAATATTTTATTGAGAATTTTTGCATCTATGTTCATTAGGGAGATTGGCCTATAGTTCTCTTTTTTAGTTGGGTCTTTCTCAGGTTTTGGTACTAGAGTAATACTTGCTTCCAGGAATGACTTAGGAAGAATTGCTTCCCTTTCAATTTCATTGAAGAGTTTGAGGAGTGTTGGCATTAAGTCTTCTTTGTATTTCTTGTAGAATTCTGCAGTGAATCCATCTGGGCCTGGGCTCTTCTTTGTTGGTAAGGTCTTAATTACATTTTTAATTTCATTAATAGAAATTGGGTTATTCAGCAGTTTTACATCTTCCTGATCCAGCTTTGGTAGTTCATATATATCTAGGAATCTGTCTATTTCTTCAGTCTATTTTGAACCTATGAGAGTAGAAGTTTTCAAAATAGGTGTCGATGATCTTCTGTATTTCCACAGAGTCTGTGATAATTTCACCTTTTGCATTCCTTATTGCATGAATTTGAGTTTTTTCTTTCCTTTTTAAAATAAGGTTGGCCAGGGGCTTTTCAATTTTATTTATTCTTTCAAAGAACTAACTCTTTGATTCATTGATCCTTTGTACTGTTTTCTTAGTCTCTATTGCATTAATTTCTGCTCTAATTCTTATAATTTCCTCCCTTCTTTTGGCTTTGGGCTTGGCTTGCTCTTCTTTTTGTAGATGTTTGAGTTGTAGCATCAGGTTGTTTATTTGTGTTCATTCTGTCTTCCTGATGTGGGAACTCAGTGCAATAAATTTTCCTCTGAGGACTGCTTTCATTGCATCCCACAAATTCCGGTAAGTTTTGTTTGTATTTTCATTTACTTGTAGATATTGTTTAATTTCTTCTTTAATTTCCTCTGTGACCCACTGATTGCTCAAGAGTTACTCAGTTTCCATGTGTTTGTGAGGTTTTTGCAGTTGCTTTTATCGTTAATTTCTACTTTCATGGCACTATGATCCGATAGCATGCATGGGATAATTTCAATTCTTTTGCATTTACTTAAATATGTTGTGTGGGCTAGTATATGGTCTATTTTAGAGAATGTCCCATGTACTGCTGAGAAGAATGTATATTCTGATGTTGTTGGATGGAAAACTATATATATATCTATCAAGTCCATTTGTTCACAGGTATGATTTAATTCTGTTATTTCTTTGCTGATTTTCTGTCTAGTTGATGTGCCCCTTTGTGTCAATGGCGTGTTAAAATCTCCTGTTATAATTGTGTTATTGCTTATTTAACTTTTCATTTCTGTTAATATTTGCTTTGTATATCTGGGTGCTCTGGAATTTGGTGTATATATATTTAAGATTGTTATCTCTTCCTCTTGAAGTTTTCCCCTGACTAGTATGTAGTGACCTTCTTTATCTCTTTGGATCATTCTTGGTTTGAAGTTCACATTGTCTGCAAACAGGATTGCTACTCCTGCTTTTTTTTTGGTTTCCTGTTGCATGAATTACTGTTTTCCATCCTTTTGACTTTCAGTCTATGGGTTTCCTTTTGGGTAAGATGGGTTTCTTGTAGACAGCATAAGGTTGGATGTTGTTTCTTGATCCATTCTGCCAGTCTTTTTTTTTTTT
>PVJX010050347.1:0-10721 GCA_004027295.1 Dolichotis patagonum | reverse complement strand
AGCTCCGGGCCTGGCCCCAACCCCTGTTCCAGGTCAGCCAGCCTCCAGCAGCCCAGCACACGCAGCCCTTGGGGGATCCTCACTCACAAACATGACCCCAGGCAAGTGCGACAGCTCCCAGGTGGCTTCTAGTGTCACCAAGGCTGTTTCCTCTTCTGAGACTTCTATAGCCACAGCCTCTGCCACAGCCACCTACAGGCTCAGTGCTGTGACCCAAATCTGGCACAGCACACAACCTCCTCCAAGGTGAAGCTCAGCCCTCATCAAAGGGAAAGCCCAGGTAGAGCTCAGGCTTAGCGATGGTGGCAGTTTCAGCCACACCAAGGGGCTGAGGGAGGACACACCCAGATGTTACAGCCACTCTTAGGGCAGTGACCATCTCTTCAATGTGAGGAGAGACCCCAAACACACACAGGACCTTGCGGGACCCAGGGATGTGACAAGCAGGGCTGCCTCAAACCACACACCCAAGCTGGCCTCTAACCCTGGCCTCCTGCTTCTCATGGGGCCAGAGTTAGGAGGAAGCTGGCCTTCAAGGCCTCTGCACACACTGCTGCTCAGGGAGCCACCAAATCATCCTCCTGCAGCTCAGGACCCGCTGCCGTGGGGTTTGACTGGCCAAAGCTGCCCTAGGAGAACATCCACTTCCTCCTAGATGTGACCTCCTGGGAGCCCTGTACACGTGTCAACCACAAATCCCGAGCTGACCTGTGTGACCCTGGGGCAAACTGGAGGTTTAGGACAGCACTCTTTGTCTCCTTCCCCCTGTCTTCCCTGCTCCTTAGCTCTCCAAGCCCTGAGGACGCGACTGTGATCCTCACAGGTGTCCTCAAGGCCACAGTCCGGGCCCTTGACGGCTTTCCCTGAATGAGGACTCAGGTCCTGAGTCCAGCACCACAGTTCTCGGGGATAAACCTGCTGTGGTTAAAATCAAAAGTCCCCACAGTAGAGGTTTTCTTACTGCTCACCAGAATGATGAACCAGTGAAAACAGCAGAGACATGAAAATTAATAAACTTGCTTTAGACTTTATCCAGTACAACAAACCTAACCCAAGGAGAAAGAAACACATCCTTAGCAGGAGAAAAGACTTAGTCAAAATCAGAGTGAGGAAATGGAGTGTAATATGAAACAAGAAAACAACAAAACCAAAACTTGAAAATCCTGAACACCTTGCCACCAGTTTAAGCTGGTGCCTGGGTGACTGTCCCATGTGGCTCAATGGGACAGTTACTCATGCACTGCCCATGGTTCAGAGCCACCCTGCATTGAAACATAGGAATTTTGGCCTTGTAGTAAAGGTGTTAAAAAGCCAGGTGTGGTGACTCAATCCTGTAATCCCAGCACTCAGAATATGGTGATTGAAGCCTGTAATCCCAGCACTCAGGAGGCTGATGCAAGAGGATCCTTGTGAGTTCAAGGCCAGCCTGTGCTACACAGTGAGATCCTGACTTAAAAAGACAAAAATAAGTTCCCTACCTGGAAAGTAGAGCCATGTGCCAGCTGCTGCCGGAGTGGGGACAGCCACACCCAAACCTCTCTCAGCAAGTTAGCCATTCCTGCACTGCGTGGGGAGAGAGATCCCGGACTCACCAGGAAGGGATCCCGGCCGGGAAACCGCATCATTTTCATTGTTCTGTTGGGTTGGGTTTTATTCTCTTCTGTTTTGTTTGATTATGTTACATCTGATGACAGGAGCAGCTATTTGAAAGATAACAAGACATATTATGGTCGCCATTTTTGATTAACTAGTGGCTTGTTTTAAAGTCCTTTATTGCACTCACTGTTTTGGCTTTTTTGTTTCTATTCTATTCTGTTCTATTCAATTTTTACTATGCCTGAAAGTATCTGCAGTTATTTTGAAGACAACAAAAGGCAGTATGTAACTATTGTTGGTTTTGTAAGGTTTTAAAGTCCTGTATCATTTATACTGGTTTATTTTTCATTGGTTTTATTGTTTTATTTTCCTTGGTTTTATCCTCTTTAAAATAAATTTTTAAAGACAAAAATAAATAAGTAAATAAATATAAAGGTGCTAAAAGATTCAAACAACAGTATCAGAAATTCCACTGGGAGTATCCCTAGCAGTTTCTGAAAAGCCACTTCAAGGAAGTAACAAAGTAGCACCTCCTGGGCTCCAGCAGCAGCTGAGCCAGCCCTAAGAGAACCAGGAAGTGGCACCCTCCCCAGGAGTCAGCCAGCACCAGGGCAGGGGACAGGATTCTCCCCCACCCCCTGCCCTGTACAGAACACAGGCCGAGATGATAGCAACCTAAGTGAAGAAAGAACTTAATGCTTATGTTGTTAGATTGACTTTGCAGACCTAAAGCCAGTAGTCTGAGTATCCATTTAGAGGATAACAATATGCAATATAGTAACTATGGTGGATTTCCTACTGTCTTGTTTCTGAAGTCCAGTATCATTCTCATTGTTTTGTTTTGTTTCTTTTTATTGTTTTGTTTTATTCCCTTTAAAATAAAATAAAAAACAAAAAAGGAAGTAAAAAATACTAAGAACTGTACAACAGCAAATTAGATAACATGAAATGGACAAATTGTTAAACAAGTAAAAGTAACTGAAGAAGTGTTACAAAATAGAAACAAATGTAACAAATCAAGGAGAGAAATTGTATCAATGATCAAAGTCCCAATAAAAACAGAAACTATGGACTGGTGTGACTGTTGAATTCTACTAAAAATTCAAGAAGTCTTTACACCAATCTATCTCCAACAAATAGAAGGGAAATTTGCCTTAACTCATTCTACTAGTCCAGCATTACCCTAGCTCTGGAGCCAGAGAGACATCACAAGAAAACTACAGACTACCAATCTTAGTAAAATATCCTACAGAAAATACTACCAAACCCTGCTTCTCCTGCTCATTTCGCACTATGGGACAGAGCCCCTGTTCCCCATCACCATCTAAGGACTCCAGAAGCTGCCCTGAGATGGAAGAGGACCAGGAGCTGGAGAGGAAAGCAATAGCGTAACTGCTAAAGGAGGCATACATGGGGAGACTAGAGCAGGAATGATGGGGCCTATGGATTGAATGAAGTGTCCTCTCCCTAGCACAAATGAAAGATTCCTAATTAACACAAGAACACACTGCCCTCCCATAAAGAGCAAGACCGCAAAACAAACAAAAACAGAGTGTTAAGGAAGCTGCCAAAAGCCAGGACCAGAAAGACATGAACCCCAGGAAGCAGAGGCCATCCCTACAAGCGCAGCCTCAAGGCTTGGTGGGCTGCCCTCTGCCAGGAGAACGGGGCACCCGGGTCAAGTGTGACTCATGACCCAGCAGGCACCGAGGCCACCACAGCAGGACTGGGCTGTCAGCACAGAGGCAAGCAGGCAGGGAGGACACCTGAGAGGGCTTTCCCCCTAGGTCCTTGTTTGTGAGGTGGCTGGTGGTGACTAGCCGATACTGACCTCTCAATTCTTCACGGAAGCAAGTGCAAAGAAACTTGCTCTTGGCAAGTGTGGGCTCCTTCAGCAGTGTAGTATATACTCATGTTGTTTTTATCCTGTTTTTTATGGAAGTTGTCTCAAAACAAATCTAAAATTTAAACTTTTCAAATTATGCTGGGGATTTAGCTAAGTGGCATAAGCGCCTGCCTGGCAAGTGCAAGGCCATGAGTTTGATCCCTGCTACCAAAAATAATAAAAAATACTTTTCAACTTGTTAAAATTGGTCCCAGTTTTTTGATGCGCTACAATTTGTTTATTTCTCAAATAATAAAATACTCATAAAAAAAAGAAAATGCTACCAAAAAACACCCAAAAGTATAGTAAAACTATTATACACTGTGATCAAAAGTGACTTATCGCTGAGTATGGTGGCACACTCCTGTAATCCCAGCACTCAGGAAGCTGAGGTAGGAGGATCTTTGCAAGTTCAAAACCAGCTTGGGCTACAAAGTGAGCACAAGGCCAGCCTGAACCACATAGTGAGACCCTGTCTCATAAAGACAAAAAAAAAAAAAAAAAGGCCCTGAATCAAGGCCAGCAGATTGCTATCGATGCTGGTTTCAAACAGGAGCCTAAAGAGAATTCTTTCAGTGGTCTATTGGCCATTTCAGAACTGTGGAAATGTAATGGTCAAGTCATCAGAAAGAAACAGGTAAACAAAAGGGTAAATTTTAGAAACAACTACTCCCCTCCCTGGTGAGTGGCTGTGAGCGTGGCACAGGCTCAGTGGCCCAGAGAAGGAGACACTGGCTTCTCCTGAGACCTGTGCTATGCTGGGACCTGGGGGGCTGGGAAACCAAGCAACTACTCCCCTCCCTGGTGAGCGGCTGTGAGCCTGCCACCCCCCCACCCCGGTTAGCAAGTGGGAGCCAGTGATCTGGACATCTTTTGAGAGGCTGACTATGTTGTTTTGTATGAATTCTCTGTATGCGAAGATATGGACAACTGTTTGGAAGAAAACAAGAGATAATATGATAGTGAAGGTCTCTGGTTATCTAGCTTTGAAATTTATGCTTTTTTGTGTCCCATTTTGTTCTGTTTTGTTGTGTTTAATTTTACCCCCTTTAAAATAAAAATAAAGAAAAAAAGTGATTTATCATAAGAATGCAAATGCATTTCAAACAATTAAGTTTAATAGGAGATTGCAATGGTAGCCTATCAAAAGGATGTCAGGGCAAAATGAAAGACCCAGTGATTAAAATGGGACAAATTAGGCTAAAACTAAAAGTTTTTATTAAAACTCAACTCATAGGTAATCCTGGATCTGAGGAGGCTGAGGCAGGAGAATTTGTATGAAGTTGAGGCCAACCTGGGCTACATACATAGTAAATTCAAGACTAATCCGAACTATATAAGGGAGACCTGCTCTCCAAAAAAAAAAAAAAAAGGGCCTAAGAGTGATTTAAGTACATTGTGCATTTCTGAAAGAATGGAGTAAGATAAAAGAAAAAAAAGTGATGAAAAATAGATTTGGATGGGGTGTTACACACCTGTAATCCCAGCATTGGGAGGCTGAGACAGGAGGACCGTTGTGAGTTCCAGGCCAGCCTGGGATACATAGTAAGTTCAAGGCCAGCCTGAAATACACAGTAAGATCCTGTCTCAAAAAACAAAAACAAACTGGGCATGGTGGCACGTAATCCCAGCATTTGAGAGACTGAGACAGGAGGCTACAAAGTGAGCTCAAGCTTGGCCCAAACTGTATAGTGAGACCCTGTCTCAAAAAGACAACACACACACACACACACACACACACACACACACACACACACACACTTAAGTATTCTAAAGAAGGATGAGGAAGAATGGAGAGGCCAGAAGGGGCTAGAAAACTAAAGGCAAAGCATAGTGGCAGGAAGTTGGTCTGTGTGCAAAGACGAGGCCAATGACCCACACAAGACAGGGAGGAAGGTGGAAAGGAGAGCAGTGATGGTCTGCCAGGGGAACAGCAGGATGGACTGCACGCAGCAGCAGGGAACCAACTCCTGAAGGTGGACACATCCGTTCTCCAGGATTCTCACCTCCTCCCATGCAAGGCAGTGTAGCTGAAAACACAAACACAAGATGTCTTCATTCATCTTCACCCCTGGATAGTCAATTAAAACTTAGCAAACAGTCTTGAAAAGAGAACAACTAAGAGCCTACTTGGCAAGTGCAAGGTCCTGAGTTCAATTGTTGAGAGAGAGAGAGAGAGAGAGAGAGAGAGAGAACTAAATCTTGACCACCTTACTAGGCTCTACTTAGTAAATGCTTTAAAATTAATGCAAATTGCCATAGAAAAGGCAAACAAAAACAAAACAAAAAACTTTCAAAACAAAGAAGGCCTCAAACATTTCAAAATTTAGAACACTTTAGAACCTCAAATCATACAACAAAAATCCATGAATGTATATTCATACAAACAAAATTATTGAATAAATTAACAAAGTAGAGAAAAGAGACACAATTACAAATAATCTGTTGGGGACCACAAATTTGCAGTGACTGGTTTTGCGTATTTCCTTGTGGGATGAAAGGAGGGATTAGGATTATTAGTACCACCCATCTGGGATTTCCCATTGACTCTTCCAAGCATAAAATCATCTACACCTTCTTAAGTCATCTCAGGATTATACTCCGGGTCAAGATACTTCAAACATAATCTTCTGTGTGCTCTGAGGCTGGAGTTTTCAGGTGAGTTGTATTCCTTTGCTAGCCCACCTATCACTATATGTAGCTAATAAATAGTGGCTGCTCTGAAAGTGAAAGAGGTCGGATCCAGAGACATTGACTTTTAGCCATTGAAGGAACACTAGTCTCTGTTTTTTATTCTCTCACAGTGTTGTTGAGACAGACAATCAGGACTTTTTGGCTGGGTTCCCAACACTGACTATGGGATTCTTGTTCAGGTTCTAGATAACAATCTGTGTAAAAACACCAGAGGCTCCTGCCAATAGTTGATGCCCAAACAAGCACCGCTGGCTGTCTCCATGCTCACCCAGGGGAGGACAGCTGCTTGGGTCTCAGCTTCCCTCGACTCTGTGAAGCAGCCCAGGTCTCATGCCCCTGTCCCCATCTCTGAGGCACCAGCCAAGAAAGCACAGTCCAGCAGCAGCAGGGAGCAGGCAGGCTTTTCTCTGCAGTGCACACTCACCAAGCACAAAGTCCTTCCTGGATGCCTGGGCTGCTCGATGTACTGGCTCCTAACTCTCTGGCTACAGTCAGTGTCATCATGACTGGTGATAGGAGCCCAGGAGCCCAGGGGCCCAGGAGCCCAGGGGCCCACACTTCCTTTAGTCTACTGGTTGTTTACAAGTATATTGCTTTGTTTCAGTATAGTTTTGTTCCTGTGTTAGTAGCATCCATTTTCATTGCAAGTGGTTAGAGAAAATACTTCCTGTAAATTCAAGATTTCAAACCCTGGAATTTTGGGTACCTGCACTTCAGTTTCATTCCATGTGGTCAGAGAAGATAGTTTGAATGACTTCAAGCTTCACAACATCCTGAGCGTGGCCTAGCATGTGGGTCTGTTTTATAGAACGTTTCATGTCAAACTGAGAAATGTCAAACTGAGAAAACTGTATTTTGTCTCTCCAGAATGGTACACTTTAGATATCTCTGAGGTCTCACTACTTCAGCATTTTATTCCAGCTTTTTATTTTCTTATTGTTCTTCTTACTGATTAAAATATGCATGAGTAAAATTTCAGGGTAGCATTCTACTGTAATTGTTTAATTGCATCTTCCTGAACGTCATCATTTTTCTTAATATGTCTGGAAGCTCTACAGTTGGATGCAGGTTTGCTTATGATTGTTTTACCTCTTGAGTTCACCTCCACCACCACCACCACCACACACACTGTCTGTGATGTCAGGGCCTTTGGGCTGTGAGGTACGTGCTGTATGTTATTATTATAATTTAGGATCCTGCTACTTTCCCCCTGAAGTGTAGATGGCAACAGTTTTTTTCCCCATTCTGAAGGTTGTCTCACCACTATTGGATGGTTCCTTGGCAGTGTGTAAGTTTTTCAGTTTTATGTGATCCCATTTGTTATTTCCTGATGTTATTTTTCATGTAACTGAGTTTTGTTCAGCAAGTCCATACCTACAACCATGACTGCAAGAGCTTTAAATATTCTATCTTCCAGTGTGCAAAGTGATTTCAACATTTATGTGCTTGATGCATTTTGATTTTAGTTTAGTACCTGGTGAGATCCACAGGTCTAGTCTCAGTCTTCTGCATGTGGACAGCCAGTTTTCCCAGCACCATTTGCCAAAAAAAAACTATCTGTCCTCCAGTCTGGTGCTTTTTTGTTGTTTTTGTTTTTGTTTTTGTTTTTGTTTTTCTTCATACTGGGGATCAAACTCATGACCTTGCACCTGCCAGGCAGGCACTTACACCACTGAGCTAAAAACCCAGCCCCCTCCAATCTATTTTTGGTCACTTTGTCAAACATCAGATGGCTGAATGTCTGGGGTTATTTCTATGTCGTCTCTTATCTTCCAATGATTCACAGATCTGTTCTAGTGCCACTAGTGTGCCTTTTATCACTGTAACTTTGTGATATAACTAGAAATCTAGGAAAGCGTCTTCTGCTTTGTTCTTGTTGCCCAGAATTGCTTTTCCTATTCCGGGTATCTTCTGACTCCTCACGACTTCCAGGATTGTTTTCTCTCAGCTGCTGTCTTCCAGCTTCCCCAAAACTCCTTGCAAGAGTGAAGATGGGGTCCAGCTTCCTAGGACTGGGCAGCCTCCCAGCCCTCAGTCCGCACTCCCTTCTCCTTTGAGGCCAATGCAGTCACCACCCACTGTCTTCCTGTCCTTGTCTTTTCCTTTTCTACCATGTCTCTCCCACCCATGTCTGACAGCTGGGCTGCCTCCTCCAGCCCCCTTGGGCGCTGGTCCTCATCTCAGGAATCTACTGCCAGCTTCCCCTCCAGGTCTGCCTCGGCTCAGCGTCAACATCCCAGGGTCCAGCACTTTGTCCTTCTGTTCTTCCCAGCTGGTGAACCCACCTGGCTTCACTGCCCTCCTCGGGTGCAGTAGTAGTTTGCAACCTGTGCTAAACTCTAGAGTCACCCAGGGCTTCTGCCACTCAGGATGACTGCACCGTTCCAGTTACCCGGGTGCTCTGGGGTCCTCAGGGGTCTCCTGTGCAGCCGAGATGGGGCTGTTCAGTAACCCAAGCCACACTACTGAGCCACTTTTCCTCAGGCACTTTCCTTCCCACACTATGCCCGCTGAGCCAGAGGCCTGGCCTGAAGTGACCCGCTGTAGCCAACCTGCAGGAAGGAGCCTCCCAGCTATGAGTTCTTGGTGAGGACGAGCCCTGCACAAGGGTACAGTACAGCGGGACTTTGAGGAGGCCACAGACCTACTGTGTGCTGAGGGAAGGTGGGGTGGGGCTTGAATCAAGTGTGAAACTTAAATTCTCATGGGAATCAGGCTTTGTGGGGAATTGGTCTGGTTGGCAGGTTGATTCCTGGTCGGGTTGTGGCTAGAGGAGGCATCAAGCATGAGTAACTACCAGGGAGCTGCCACAAACAAGAGAGTCAAGGTGGATGACAGGAGAGACAGGTGGATGAGCAAAGAGCCTGACTGCCGGCCCAAGAGGGGATGGCCAGGGGTGCTTTCTTGCTGACTGGAGACTGGAAACTGGAGAAGGTAAGGGTTTGTTTGTTTCTGCAGTACTAGGGATTGAACGCGGGGCCTTCACACTTAGCTACACACTCATCTCCATCACCCCATACATCCCCAGCCCTCCCCGCTTCTTTCTTTTTGGGATAGGGTCTCACTATATGGTTCAAGTTGGCCTTGAGCTCACTATGTAGCCCAGGTTGGCCTTGAACTACAACTCATGGCCATCCTCCTGCCTCAGCTTCCTAAGTGCTGGGATTACAGATATGAGCCACCACACTCAGCCAGGGCGTGCGTTCCTTGATGGCTACCACACACTCCCTCCTGAAAGTCCACTTTGTGCCTGTGGATTTCATGGTTCAGTATTTACCTGTTGGGGCCTCACAGAAACCCCTGGACTTACAGAACAGCAGAGCAGAGTGTCTGAGTATTACCAGCTGGATGAGGAAGGGATGATACGGAGGCAGTACACTATCTGGAGGGACATTGGGAAGGTCGGAAAAGCTAAAAAACATGCTGAGAAAAGCAATGGGAGGAAGAAAAAAGTACAAATCTCTAGAGGTGTGGACAAGAAACCCAGATTCTGTTGGTCTTCACCTGGAGATGGGGTGAGGCTCCCAGAAAGCTCAGCTGACAGGCACTTGGCTGTGGGTCCACTCAGAGCTGACCAGCAAGCCAGAGCACTGGGCCAGGATGTGTGAGCAAAGGACGAGCCCTGACAGCAACAAGAAAACCGACTCCTGACTCCTCTCTGCCATTCCATGTGCACTTCGGGAGCTGCACTTACGTTAGACAGGCAGGAGCAACCTCACCTCAGGGACTAGCAGACACTGCAGAGCATAGTTCTCCGTGTGCAGGGAAGTGTAATTAGGAACAATGATACTTATTCCAAAGGAAACTCAAGCATAAACAAAATTTCCTCAAGCATTTTCAGGACTGCATTTGGGGAGCCAGGTAGAGTGATTAATGAATAAAGTCTTTAGAGAAGGTTCCAGATTCCACCAAGCCAGCACCCTGCTCAACAGCTGAGATCAGGGAACAGGTCCAGATCCAGGGAACCTGCACAACCCAAGAGCCTGGTTGGCGGTGTGTGCTGATGGGATGTGGACTTGACCACACCGTGCTCCTGGTATTGCCAGCACTCCCAGCATGGAGAAAGAGGCCTAGAAAGGAGGACTGCCCCATCGGCACCCCCAAATGATGGAAGGGAATGTGCTGACAAGACTGCAGCCTTCCAGGTCCCTCCAGGTCTCATCTGGATGCCTTGGCTTCCCGCTGCCCCTGGCGTCTCAGAGTGGTGAGATGCTTTTCCTACCAGATTGCTGTGTTAGTAGGAAACCTTTGTAGGGACAGTCACCCCCTGCCATGGGGGTTGGTTTAGGGAGCCAGGGTCCTCTAAGAAGTTGAAAGAAAACAGCTTATGCGGCTCAACACGCAGCTGAGCTGACAGCCTGAGGTTTGACGCCTGCTTCTGCACAGCCAGCGCTGAGCCACTCGAGCTCCTCTGGGTAGGTTCCCCCTCCCCTCAGGATCCCCCCTCCCGTAACCCCCAAACCTAGCCCTCCAGAAACAAGTCCAGTAACCAGTCAAGTCGTGACCCTCGGAGGGCGGACACAGGACCTCTACCCATGAAATAGGA
>PVJX010050346.1:0-10721 GCA_004027295.1 Dolichotis patagonum | reverse complement strand
TTTCTTATGTCCAGTTCTGTTCTGTTTTGTTGTGTTTAATTTTACCCCCTTTTAAAATAAAATTTTAAAAAAATTGATAGATATGGCACCAGGGCATATGGTACCATAACCATGTAGTGGACTTGCTTGTGGTCGCCTGCATGCTTGTGGCCACCACATTATCTAAACTGCTTCCATGTTTGGGAAGCTTTCCACATTGGGGATTGCACTTCTCCATGTGACGGTGTAGGTACTGGGTGAATCCATGTCAGAGTTACACTGGAAAGCAGCAATGGGAAGAGCAGGAGCACATGGGCCCCTATTGTCAAGCAGAACAGCTGAATGTCTCCCTCTCTGGGAGAAGTTGCAGAGGTTCCCGGGCATAGTTTCCAGCTTCACTGGGTCCTGCTTTGCTGCCTTGTGTGGTCTTTGTAGATGCAAGCCTGTGATGAGTGGAAACCTGTTTCACTGTGTGGTTTCCAATCTTGACCTTCTGACCTTCCCAGAGAGTGTGTGTAATAGCTAATATCGTCTAATACAGTTTCCTTCTGCTTAAACTAGCTAAGCCGGTGATTGTGTTTTCAATTACAGACCCTGACTGATACCCTGTGGATATAGCAATGTGCAGAGGTTTAATTGTGAAGACTAATTCCAAAAGCTACATGCAGAAATCAATATCATTACGAATAGTCTCGCCTCATTGAATTCCATGAGCTAATGAAGAGGTTACAAACTAAGATTGCCCAAATAAATTTGATATTATATTAGAAGAAGGAGGAAATAATTACAAATTTAAAGTATACCTTTCTTAGCAGCAATTTTGCTTCAATAGCTTTTTAAAATATGCAGGAGTCTATTGTCAAACTAAGAGGCATATACATGTGTGTATGTTTGTGCGTGTGCGTGTGTGTGTTTCAAGTTTGGTTTGATCTGTGGTTTAGTTAAAAATAAGAAATGAATATTTGGTTCCAGTTGGGATTTTATGTAAGTTCCTGCCAAGGTTATTATTGCAAAGATACAAAGAGGTCAGCATCACGGAGATAAATAATCACACTGATTTTCCACATGATATCCCACGACACCACTGATAAATAAAGACTACACATCTCATTTCCATTTCATTTCACCTCTGCTCCCTCTGCTTGGAATTTCTCCCCCATCTGTCTCCACATTCCTAGATCATGGCTGTCCTTTAAAGCTCCTTTTCAATGCCACTTTCTCCATCAAACTTCCCTTTTTATCAAAGCAGAAAGATTTAACCTCTCCCTTCTCAGACTCACAGAGGACTGCGTGAGTTCTGCTGAATTTTGCTGTAGATGTCTGCACCTGCGCACCCATCTCTCCACGTAGAGGGTGGTGACATCGCCCAAGAGTGGTCTTCAAGTTGTCGATCAGTTCATTCCAGGCATGGCTTCCTAGTTGCCCATGCCTGTCTTCCAGAAATTGCTGCTGAAGGAAGGGTAGGAGGTAGTGGGGGATGGAAAGGTAACCGATCCATGTCTCCTCATCTCATAACCAGACACACAAAAGGAATCACAAGGAATATAAACCTAGCGCTTTATTTCTGCCCAAAGCCATATAATCCAAACATGCATGGCCAGTTTATTCTGTCTCTTTTTTATTCTCACTTTACCTCACAGACACATTGGGCACCTGCCAAAGAGCCACAGCTTTGCATGTGGCAGGGTCCAGTCCTTGCCTCTTTCTTCTCTTCCATGCCATGCAATTACTTTAAAACTTTGCCTCCATAGCAACCTGCCTGAAATCTGCCTCTTCTGGTGTCTAAACTTCTGGACACCTTGTCAGTTTTCTGTTTCATCTTCTCTCTCTCTCTCTCTCTCTCTCTCTCTTTCTGTGTGTGTGTGTCAGATGAAGGAAGAGCTTTGGTTCTGAAATAGAACACGGGAAAGGAAGCAATTTCACAAGACGTCGACCATCATGTGGAACATTTAAAATTAATACAAGATCTGTTGAAGGCAAATATTAACCTACTCAAATAGCAGCTATATCTCATCATGTGAAAAAAACTGTTCCTTTCCAAGCCCTGGGAGTGAAACAAACAAATCTCTCCTTTATTATTATAGTCCCAAGAAGTTGACTTTCTTGAAAGGCGAAGGAATGGTGAGGAAGGAAAAAAAACACCGTTCTTCCATAATTTCTCTGGCTAGAAAATAAGTATTTTGAGGGAATGTCTGTTTCTTATTTTACACATTTCTCAGTCCTTTGTCAAAGCAAATCAATGGATATTTATTCAACAGGTGAGTGATGAAACTAGTCTAGTAGAGAAAATGTCATGCTCTGAGGGTTGATGTTTTATCTGATGTTTGAGAATGACCAAGACATTTTTGTTTTCTTAAAAGGTGGAGGAAACTTTGATGTAGATCGTCAAGAACTTCAGGACACTTAAGATTCACAGCTTTATCTGTGCACCGTAGCCCTACTGGGGTTCCCTGGCCAATGTGTGAGTTGAAGTTGTGTGGTGTTAGTTTTCCTGTTCCTCTCATTGGTCCCCCAATTCCCAGGATCTCATCACCACTTCTTACCCACAAGCAATTTGGTACTGTCTAACTCACTCACAAAACAAGAAAAGGCCTGATATGATGTGTATTTTGACAGAAATTGCTTTAAGTAAAAACAGTGAGATGATTAAAAAAAAACTGCAAATGCTTTCTTCAGGGTGACGCGAAAGATTGACAGCCAGATGAAAAAAAAAGATTTTAGAGCAACAAAGAACTGTTCCAAAAGTTGGAAATCCCAATGGATGTAACAGCTTTAACAGAAACTGTTCAATGAGCCCACTAAAAGCTCCTGGTGCAGTGCATTGTTCTGGTCCTGTGATCAGTGAGCAGCAGGGCTTTGTCTGGGACATGGCAATAATGAGAAGGGAAAGTGGTAGCAGAAAACTGTGACTCCCAGAGTGAGGCTTGGAGTTTAACAATTGTCTGTAGGTCCTCAGCGTTCAGTACCATCCATCTGACACTTGTGCCTTTAGTTATCCCAAAGGCTGACCAGCCGCGGGAAACAAATGTGGTATGCACACCTCAACTGCATGGTAAGTTCGCTAGGTCAGTACTAATAGTATCATCCTTCTATTCCCAGTGACTAATACAGTATCTGGCATGATAGACAGTCAACATAAGAATTTCCTGAAAGGGTGGTGGATGGAAGGATAAGTAAATGAATAGTATATCTTATATTTTCCTGGTCCTCCGAAGGGAAAAGAAAGCAAACAAACAATAAAATTAGAGAGAGAGAAGGTAAGGTATCTTCTGAAGGAAACTGACAAACATTCTGAGCTTTTCCCGTACACTCCTGAACACCAAGAAAAATTCAGAACCACTTCCTGACGTTTCAAGGTCTGGTGGCACCTGTGAGGTGGCAGATCTAGCTCCGTATCATGATTGTGTGTGGCACATGTGTGCTATATCCAGGAGAACGGGGCTGGAGCAAGGTTTCAGGAGAGATGGACATATACTCTCTCTCTCTCAGCGCTTTCTCCATTATACATTTACTGGCCAATGTCTATGTCATAAAAGGAAAACATGTCTCAAAGACCTAACTGCTTGTCTCTTCTGTACTTGCATTCCCACGGTAGTCTTTGTGATTCATGAAAGTAAACGTGGTCCCCAGAAGAGGTAGAAGGAAGTAGTGAAAATGTAGGTACACTTTCCTGCAATAAATTTTATAACATTTCATCTAAAGAAAAGACATATCCCACTTGACAATGAATGAACTGGTTGAACTCTATCTGGCCCCCTCCCCTGAATGCCATTCTTCTGTGCCTCTCTGCGTATCAGGACTCCTAGAAGCTGCATCATCTGAGGTCCTTGTGGCTTGGTTTGTGTAATCTTAGCCACTGGGCAACATCAACAGGAGGAAAAAGAGGGTGCCTCCTGCCACACACACATACACAGTGCTGCTGTGCTTTTGTGCTGTATACCTGAACGCCTCTATCTCTTCTGTGACTATTTTGCTTCCAGAGAGTCCTCTGCACAGCTCTGGCTCTCACTGTGCCCCGTGTCTCTCTAGTCTAGGGCACTACCAGTTTCCTGTGGTCACTGGTCTCCAGAACCTCCAGCATTCTTTCACGCCCTTGATCCTGCCCACCTGTATTACATGGTCCTTCGGTGAAGTCTTCTTAATTCATCCTGGCAGATATTATGCTTCTTGCCAGTGTCCTGACTGGTACAGAGAAAAACAGAAAAGTCACGTAAAAAGTCATTTTCCACCGAAAACAAGTTCTTACACTCAACAAGAGATTTCTGTGTTTTCAGCACCTTCCTGCCCCAGTTGTTTCCGGGGGCTTGCTTCACAGTGGCACCCGTGCTGACAGTGCATGACACAGCCCGGCTCGTGGTGATGCCCCTGAGCACTCCTGCCAGCTCAGGGAGCTCGGGTCCCTTGGGTGAAGTCATAGCAATTTCATCTTTCAGGTTTCCAGGAAGGACCTCCCACATCCCTGGGCAGCACTCAGGAGAGAGAGGGTCAATTATCTGTTCCCTCCTTGATCTCTGAAGAACAGGTTCTATTTTGGGACCAGCCACAAACATAAGATGGTTTAGGGTATAAGGGGAAGAATTTTCAACCCTTGCCATGAAGTTCCTAGAAGGCATTGGAGCTTTCTATAAATTACACATGGCCTGGCAAGGTAAACAGCAATGTTAATAGGGGTAACAACCAGAATATTTTAAGCTCAAGGAACTTAAGAAAACAACATGTACAAGAACATCTTTCTTATTTTCCCCTGCCCTTAATTCTGAAAGCGAGTCACAAGACTTCATATAGCAGGTGCCTTTCATATACTTTCTTCTCTGAAGATAAGCACAGAAATCTGAGCAGACCTTTCTAAATTTCCCTTAGTTTATTACCATTGGCTCTTACCTTTTTGTCATCCTACTAAATTCCTTGATAACTAATCAAATCTCTATTCTGGTTTATCTATTTCTTTAGATCTTTCTTTCCCGGTGAACATCCCCACATTACTTAAAACCTGAATGGATTTGTATACTTTTCTGTTATTAATTTGTGCTTTGTTAAAACACAAATTTCAATCACAAAACCAGGGCGAGTACAGAAAGATATTTTACTTCCGTGTAGTTATGAATACAAGTGGCTCCTTTTTCAGCATGAATGTAAATGATAGTATCTGATCCTGTTCTGAAGTAGGGACACATCTAGCTCTGAGAGCCTGCAAGAAGCTGCACTGAGAAGAAAGGGAGTAGAGGAAAAAAAGCTCCTTTTGATGACTGCTTCCCATGAAACTTTGTCCCTCTGAGGTGTGTGCCCATGAGGAAGGCTCCCTAAGGAAAATGTCCCCCTGAGAAGTGTTCCCACTGCGGGTTGATCCTATGGAGCAAGGCTCCCCTGACCATTTCTACATTGATTCTCCCAAGAGAAAAGACTGCTTCCTCTGGAAGAGGAAACTTTCTAGTTTAGAAGAGGATATTTTCTTTTACATCTTTTCATGGAGACAGCCAGTGGAGGGCTTTGCGGGCCTGCTAGCTATTCAGGAGGGCACCAGGCCAACAGCTCGGCTAGATCAGCCCAAGTACTTCTGTTCTGAGTAGAGCTGACTTCAGAATAGAGAGGGACGACTTTAAAAAATCTATGTCCCTCCCCATACAAGTCTGCTGCCCTAAATTGTACCTTATCCCCCAATCCCACTGCACTTCCCACACCTTTAGTACCTTTGTCAAAATACTCTCCTTCCAACAATAAGACTACACTGAGCTTGATTTGTAACCACCCACACTTGGAAGTCACAATTTCTTTCACTAGGTATATGAATAAATAAGCTGTGAGACAACCAGACAATGGAATATTAAAGATTTCTAAAAAGAAACAAACTCTCAAGCCTTGAAACTCCCAATGTACATCACTATGTGAAAGCAGCCAGTCTGAAAGTCTGACTTGGCATTCCAGAAATACCACATGACATTCTGAAAAAGACAAAAACTGTGGAGACAGTAGAAAGATCAGTGGTCACCGGAAGCTGAGGGGAGGGAGAAATCATTAGGCAGAGTCCAAAGAATCCTCAGAGTAGTGAAAAATACTCTGCATGCTGCTGTAATGGTGCAAGTGTCTCGTTATATATTTGTCCAGTTTCACAGAATGCACAACACCAAGAGTGAATTGTAACGTAAATTTCGGGTGAAGGGACCTTGTCAGTGTAGGCTCACCAGTGTAGCTAACGTTCCACGCTGGTTGGAGGTGTTGACAAGCTGGGAGATAATGCATACATGGGGCAAGAGAATGTGAGAAACCTCTGTATCTTCGTCTCAATTTTGCTGTGAACTTAAACCTGTTCTAAAAATAAAGTCTATTTTTTTTCTTTTTGAGAAAACCACCTGCACTCTTCAGGGAGATTTACAGTCTAACGGTGTCTGGGCTCCTCAGCTGGAAGAGAGCAGGCTTCTTTGCACAGCATTTGCTTTCTGCTGAAACAAAAATGCCAGGAAAACAATGTACTGAAGATTCTCAAGGCTTACAATACTTGCATAACTGAATCAAAAAATGTCAGCGAGCAAGCTGACTTGGGTTTGTCACCCCTAAAAGGTTGGTTTTCGACACCCTGAAAATCATTCACCAGTCTCTTGGTCCTTGCACATAATACTCTGTCATCAGGTTGTCGGCACCAATTCACCCTGAAAAACACAAATCTGCTATTAAAAGCAGAATGTCAGTTAGTAGACAATGCATGGGATCAGTTGAGGCGCAACAGGGAGTCCTAGTCTGTCAGAAATCATGTCCGTGAGTTCCCCTTTGTCCTGGCCCAGGCAGAGGATCTCTAGGAAGTGTAGGAGACTTTCTTCTACCTTTCCAAGGCTTCCCAGCAGATCTTTCCCCCAGAGAGGGGTTGATGTGACCCCAATGATGATAAGTCTGCCTCCTGCGTAGCAAGCGTTTCTGTGCTTTTGTTCCCTTGCTTTCTTAAGGAAATGTGGTTCTATAATTTAACCAATTGTCATGCTGGAATTCCTTTATCAACACTTTAAGGGCAGGTGTTGACATAGTGGCCAGTCTAGGTCACAGCCACCTTGCCTTTCCTCACAAGCTTTGCCTCCTCTGATGGCACACTGGAGTGGGACCTCCTCACTTACCTGCATCCTGGGTCTCTAGCTGTCTTATTGCAGGTCACTCTGGTGTGGTTACGCTACTGCTAATGTTATCATGCTTACGGCACACGTTGCCCACTTCACCCAAGAGCATTCAGTAAAATCCATCTTGATCTCCTGATCTGGAAACAGAAGCCAATCAGAGCAGCAAGATGAAGGCAGGAAACACAGCTCTCCTGAGCGCCGTCTTCTCCCACATGTGAGACATGCATGTGCCTGCTCTGTTAGTCTTTCTGCCAGTCTATGATTTCCTTCTTTATTCCTTCTGTTTTCCTTTACCAGCTATTATCGTTACTGCCTCAGCTTTCTTTTGGATCATATTTGCTTGATATCCTTTTATTTTCAAGCTTTTTCCTTTCTTTTGTGATAAAAATATCTTCTGTAACAATACTTTGTTAGATCTTTAAAAATGTCCAGTTTGAGATGCTGTCTTTTTACTGGTTGTCTAATTCATTTACATTTATTATAATCACATTTGTTAGGACTGTTTCACCCACCTTATTTCATGTTCTTTATTACTGGTATATTTTTTTCCTCTTTAACCTTACTTTTCTGTAAGTACAATTTTGTTTTGCTGGTTTAAAAGAATATCTTTTATTTTTATTTTTATGATGGTTTATATATATAATTATTTATCCAAAATTCTTAAACTTCTCAGCAGTCATTTCCTTATTTATTTGTGCAGTGTACAATCATCTTGGGGACCAGATACATATTACAGCTTGTTCCTTTTCTAAATCCCTTTCCTCTTTCCTCCCCCTCCTCCCTCCTCCTCTGGTTCCCAGTCGTGTTTCTCACACTTGCCGGTGTTATTTGTCTTAGCTCCTGTTATGGTCTATCATGTTTACCAGGGTTATTGGGCTCCCATATATGGCGTATTTTTAGCTTTCTTATTTCTCCTTTCCCTCTTCCTCATCCCTTCTGCTTGTTTCCTTACACCACTTTCCTGTTATAAGAGGCCTGTTCTCTTGTCCCTTTTTTTCCATCCTTTATCATTTTCTTTGTTTGCACATTGCCTTGCTCTAATAAGAAATACCGTACAGTATTGAAGCTTGTGTGCCTGGTTTATTTTACTCAACATTATATTTTCCAGGTGCATCCATTTTCCTACAAATATGTAAGCTGTGTCTATAGCTGATTCTCTATAGCTGAGTAGTATTCCATTAGACATAGATACCATATTTTTTAAAGCCAGTTGTCTGTTCATGGATATACACACTGCTTCCAATATTTAGCTTTTATGAATTGTATTGCTACAAACATTGGTATGCATGTATTGCTGTAATATGATGACAAACTTTTTGGGGAAATTATGTAGCAGGTAGGTAACTGGGTTGTGTGAATTTTCTCATTTTAATTCTTTGAGAAATCTCCCTACTGCTTTCCATAATGGCTGTACTAGTTTATATTCCCACCAACAATGCAGGAAAATGCCTCTTTCAACACAACCACATCAGTATTTGTTATTGTTTGGTTTTTTTCATGATTATCATTCTTTCTGGAGTAAAATGGAATCTTCGTGTTGTTTCACTTTGCATTTCTTTTACAACCAGAGATGCTGAGTATTTATTCATGTATGTGTTGACCATTGTATTTCTTCCTCTGTGAAGTGTCTGTTCATTTCTCTTGCCCATTTCTTGACTGGATCTTTAATTTTAGGTGGTTTAATTTTTTTGTGTGTTCTTTGTGTATTCTAGAGATTAGTCCTCTGTCTGAGGCGTAGTTTGCAAAAATTATTTTTCACCCTGCACGTTGTCTCTTCACTCTACTAATGGACTATTTTGCTGTACAGAAGCTTTTTAATCTAATAAAATCCAATTTGTTGATTCTTGCAGTTATTTCTTGTGCTTTTGAGATTCTGTTTAGAAAATCCTTTCCTATACCTGTGTCTTCAAGTGTTTACCTATTTTATCTTCCAGAAAGTTTAATGTTTTTGTTTTAATGTTTAGATATTTGACCTCAACACCCATTTCTTCCCCCAACAATACAAGTGCTCTAACATATTTTCTCTTTTTCCTGTTTCTCACCCCAATACACACAACAGCAACAATAACAACATATATACATACTATTAATATCTGTAGACAGAATTTTAGTTCCGGCTTCCTTTTGTTTTCTTTGTAGTGGTGGAGACTGAACAGACAACCTTGCACATGCTAGGCAGGTACTCTTAGCACTGAGCTGCATTCCAGTTCTGAGTTTTCATGAATACTGTTTTCCTTCATTTTTCTTTTCCCTTTGCTTTTCTTAGGCAGCAATGAATTTTTCTAAGTTATTTAATCACCCAAACTTAATATAAATGTAGAGCATGTTCAATTTATTTTCCTCTAATTTGAATATTTATTCCCAGGGGTTTTCAAAGGAAATTATCACATGGCACAGATTCTGAGATTTTGGTATGCCAAGAAATATGATTGTTATATCTAGGATATTTTTAGTATATCCACATATTTCAGGATTGGTTTGGCTAGATATAAAATCCAATGTACAGAAATTTTAAAATGTTACTTCTTTATTGTCTTAGTCAGTTTTAGTCACTTTCCTGCCTCGGGGACACAATGAAAGCTAGGGACAAGAATATGCCCTTTCAGGTCATCTTCTCCCTTCCTGCAGTGATTCACCTCCCATCCAATCACCTTCTAAAAGCCCTGCCTCTGAATACACGATACTTTGGGAAAACATTTATATCTAAACTATAACATTTATCTTCTTGCATTCCAGTATTGCTACTGAGAAATCTGATGTCAGTCTAATTCTTACTCTTTTGCAAGAGCTGATTTTTCTCTCTGAAATCATTTTGGAACATTCCCTCATTTGAATGACTCTCATTCATAATAACATGTCTAGTTTCTATCTCTCCACTTGGCTCCATATCACGGACGCAGTTTCTCTTGTGTTTATTTCTTCTTCCTGTGGAATCTCTATTTTCAGAATGTTGGTATTTTCATCCTTCATATCTCTAGCATTTCCTTTTAAAAAATCTTTTTATATTTTCCCTGCCTTCTTAAAAAAAAGTCTTCATAATGATCTTGCTGCTTGTTAATTCATTTTTCAACAATATTGATCTTGTTAATTATCTCAGCAATTATGCCTTTTGTTTTAATTGTATTTTCCATACCTGGGGTTTCCACTTGGTTGTCCTTTCATCGTATTACTAATATCCTCCCTGGCTGCGTTCTGAGAAGGAACAAAGCGACTTTACTGCTGGCCTCTTTCTCCAAAATTAACTCCCCCAAGCTCTACAAAACATAATACTACATAAGAGAAAAACTGAAAAATACAAAAAGGTAGCATACCAGTGAGAAGCCTGTGAGCCAACATGTGAGCTTGTAAACCTCAAGGGCTGGGGGAGGGCCGGGGAACACTGACACACTCAGCGTTGCCACAGACAGACACACACGCACTCCATCCTCGGCCATCGTGGTGGGCCCTGTCACTTCAGCAGCACTTCAGCTGTGGTGTAGTCAGCGTGATGGTGGTGGAGAAGGTGTGAAGAAAGTTCACCTGTGAGCAGTGCAAAAAGAAACGAACGTGTAGTCTGCTCTCATTGTTCATGGCAGCTATGGTTCATAACGTTGCTGCCAACAGAGGTAGAAGGCACCGAAATATTGCTCCCAGGGGAAATGC
>PVJX010050345.1:0-10732 GCA_004027295.1 Dolichotis patagonum | reverse complement strand
TTGTCAGATGCGTTTCCTGCATTTATTAAAATGACCATATAATTTCTGTCTTTGCTTCTGTTTATGTGATAAAGTTTGCTTAAGTAAATACAAAATAATTTAAATAATCCCCTGACTATTATTGGGCCATATCAGAATGAAGCTAGAAATCAACAACAAAAAGAACCACAGAAACTACACAAACTCATGTGTGCAAGGCCGCTGAGATGGCTCCCCATGAAAGAAGATAATTTGCCTCCATTTTGATTCACATTGGCCCTACTTCGTTGTACTGATAGGTACAGACCTGGCTATGAAGATGCCCCATCCCCCGGTTAGCTTTAAGCAATGCGAATGGGTCTAACCGAGGTGCTGCTGCTATGTAGACTTTGAAGCAAAGTGCCAGCTCTGCGATGCCCAGCCTACAGCTCCATACTGATAAGCATGGCGTAGGCCGAGAGATGCAGTGCTGTGGGCTGGGACTGAACCTTGAGAAAGAGGCCCTGAAGTCTCAGGGCAATGAAATTGAGACATCAGAGCTGAACCAGCCAACCCAAAACATAAGATACTTCCTCAAACTGTTGGACAGATTCCTCCAAATTTAGTGGTTTCTTGTTAGCATAATCCAGTACTCTTTCTTTATTCCTCTCTCTGCATATTCTAGAGGTGCCGTGGTGCTTCCTACCTAGCCCAGTTCACAGTACTCACGTACTTTCTGCCATTTCTCACAGCCACTCAACCCTTTGACAACCCCCTCTTCACAAATTAATAAGGGCCAGGAATATAGCTCAGCAGCACAAATGCCTGCCTGGCAAGGGTGAAGTCATGAGTTCAATCCTCAGTACCAACAACAACAACAACAACAACAACAAAAAATCAATAAAGCTTGGGTTCAGTCCTGGGTCATGGCCTTTGTTCCAGTTAGCCTTTGTTCAGACTGAATTTAGGTCGCCCTTGGCTTCCCACAACTGCAGATATATCCTTTGTCTCTTTATTCTTGTTTTGGGCTGCATTGGAAGTGGTAGATTGGAATTTATTGTTAAGAATTCCAATAACTTTTCCCTGGGATTGCAATTTATAAGTTCATCTAGATCATGGCAAGTTCCAGATGTAATCATGCACATGGACATTAAAAAATATCTTGTTAAATAAGCAATGGATAATAGAAGAAACCAGGGAATAAATGAAACAATTCATAGAATCAAATGGAAATACAACATACCAAAACTTATGAGACATGCAGAAATAAGATCTAAGAGGAAAACATGTAGCTGTGAATGCACGTATTAAAAGATTAGCAAGATCCCAGATAAATAACCCAGTGATTCATCTCATACTTCCAGTAAAACAAGAACAATTCAAATCTGAAATTAATTGAAAGAAACTATAGATCAGAGTGGACATTAATGCAATTGAGGATCAAATATAAAGAATACAAAGGATCAATGAATCAGAGTTGGTTCTTTGAAAGGATAAACAAGATTGATTAAAACTGTAGCCAACTTATCAAAAATATAAATAAATAAAGAATTAAAAAACCCATATTAATGCAATTAGAAGTGGAAAAGCAAAATCATAGCCAACATTGCCAAAATGCAAAAGACTGTAAGCAATTACAGTGGTTCACAGTTCATGAAGGCTTTTGTTTGCTAACATTTGATTCACAAACAAGAGCAATTGACAAAATTTTGTTTTTGCTTGCAAACTCTGCATTGGGTAATGAATACAACCATAGCTATCTTTCCCACATGAACATGAATGTGCCCATCTTTTCCAGAATTGTGCAATAAATTAAGCTCATGAGCTGAGGTATCACTGTATTTTGAAAGCATGTTCTAGTTAATTGGAGAACCTAGAAAAAAATGGAGAAATTTCCAGATACACAAGAATGACCAAAATGGTACCAAGAAGACTTAAAAATTCTGAATAGACCAATAACGGGCAACAAAGTAGACACAGGAGTGAAAAATTCACCAAGAAAAGCCCAGGTGACAATGGATTCACTGTAGAACTCTATCAGAACTTCAAGGAAGATTTAGGACCACTTTACTCAAAGTTCTAAATTATATTGAAAGGGAAGGAAGGAATACTGCCAAACTCATTCTAGGAGGCTAGTATTACTCTGACACCAAAACATAGGCAAAGATTACTTAAAAAGGAGGAGGAGGAGGAGGAGGAGGAGGAGGAAGAGGAGGAGGAGGAGACAGAGATGAAGAAGAAGAAGAAGAAGAAGAAGAAGAAGAAGAAGAAGAAGAAGAAGAAGAAGAAGAAGAAGGAGAAGAAGAAGAAGAAGAAAAAGAAAATTGTAAGCCAATCTTCATAATAAACATAGATGCAAAATTCCCAGCAGGATGCTGCCAAATAGAATGTAACAAATCATCAAAAGAATCATACCTCAGGACCAAATTGGCTTCATCTCAGGTGTTCGTGGATAATTCAGCATACACAGTCAGTGTTATGGCTAATATCTAGATGTTCTCCCAAAGCCTCGTACACTTATGAAGATGCTTGATCTAGGGTATGTGAATGTGAATTCTGGAATCAAGGGTGTGTAGATTAGCTCATTAATCGGTTTAGCATAGTTCTTGGTACAGATAATGGGAGTCTCACCCTGAATGTGGGTGGCACTAATCAATAGTCTGCATGGAATATAAAGAAAGAGACAGGAACGGCAGACTTGCTTGCTGTTGCTTCTGCTTGTTGCCTTCTGCTTGCCACGCCATAGACTGTTTCTCCTCTGTGATGCCCCTCTTCTGTGTTTCTCTGCCTTGGAACCAGCTGACCAAGAATTGAAACCTCTAAAACCCATGAGATTAAAATAAACCTTTCCTCCTTTAACTTGTGGATTTGGGGTATTTCATTTCAGCAATCAGTAATGGAACGACTTTTCTTGTTATTCCCATTATACTTGAAATTTAGACTTTCTTCATGTTCTTGCTGCGCTTCCACAGGCAGCTGCTGCCACTGGTTACTCAGTGTTTTCTGGTTGGGTTTGGGGGCCAGGATGGATGTGTTTCTACTCTCTTGGCTAAGCCTTAGTTTTAGATATGCACTGCATTACTAACTCTCAGGAGGAGGTTCTTCCTAGCAATCTCATTCTTCCTCACTGATAAAAGATCTCTAAAGTTGTGGGACCAGCACATTTTCCTGTTCCTATCCTGAAATAATTATTTTTCTGTGTCTTTCATATTTTCAATATGTCCTCACCAGTTCTGCCAGGGTAACAGGAGAGCAATGACTGTTATTCCCATTCTCCAAATCTTCACCACATGGGAGATTTTCATCAGTCTCCTGCCTTAACTCCATCCCTCACAGACTCAGTGAGATCTGCAGATAAAAACCTTAAAATGGGAGCTAATTTTCCTTGTGTTTGTAGCTAGCTACTGCTAGCCTATCCCTGGCCATTTGCTATTTGTTAAAAATTTAGTTTACCATATTCTTACTAGCTTATGTGAGATTTAGCATCTGTTCCAGGTGAATAAAAGCTCAATCCCATTTCTCCATTGTAATATCTCTCTTTCTTAGATTTCAAGCTATGTAATTGCCCTGTGACTTCAGATTTTCAATAGGTATGTAAGGATTTATGATTATGTAGATTATATAATTTTTCTTCATGTAAATGTGTGACTGATTCTTCATTTGCTAAATGCTAAATGTAAGCCAGAAGTCTTCTCATGTAAAAATGTTAAGCCATGTTAAGGAGTTTATATTTTATCCCAAATGCAGTAGAAATCCACAGAAAAATTTAAGCAGAAGATTAGTTGGCCTGGATTTATATTTTTAAAAGATCACATTTAATATTTATTGGGAATCTGCTATATTCCAGGACCTAGAGTTTCCTGTTACTGGCAAGTTGTGTTTGTTTGTTTGTTTGTTTGTTTGCAGTGCTGAACATTGAAGCCAGGTCCTTACCTGCATTAGGCAAATGCTTTACCACTGAGCTATATCCCCCAGACTTAGGGGACAGGAGTTTCCAAGACAACTTTTAAAATAACAAGAATGGTATTCTCGAGTAGCTTGTGGTCAAACAGATTAGTCTTACTGACTATCACAACATTTCAGTATAAGGGCTGTGTCATGGTTTATGTCAGTGGTCCCCAATCCTCATGAAATTACGGTCTTGACCAAATCTAGCATTTGTGATTGGTCCATTGTCTAGTGCTCAGGTTGGTGGTGTGTGTCACACACCCAGGAGTAGAGCCAGTATACCATATATCAGCAGGGAAATGATGTGTCGCTCTCTCTCTTTCCAGTTTGTGCCTTGTTGTTGTTTGCAGCAGCCATGAATGGCAGCCCTGCCATGCCACGCTGCCTTGGAGCTGATGGAGTATGGACTGAAACCTCCAAGAACTGTGAGAAATAAACCTTTTCTTCCCTAGTTGTGGGCATCAGGTATTTTGTCTTAACAACGAGTAAACAGTAACAGGTACCAGACAGGATTTGGTATGAGAGGAGTGGGGTCATTGCTGTTGACTATACCTCACCATGTGGTTAGAGAGCCTTTGGAGATGGCTTGTGGGCAGAGTTTGGAAAGGTTTAGAGATGTTGCCTGAATGCATAGAGCTGGAACAGCTTAGGCTGTTTTGCAGAAGAGATTCTGGTCAGAGCTCAGGAGACCAGAAGGTGGATAAAAAGCCTGCTGGTAAGGACCAGGCTCAGGAGGTTTCTGCTGGGAAGGACTGCACTGGTTGTTGGACTCCAGTATGATGATGATGGCTTGGCAGAAAGTTTGTCTGCATTTTGCTCATGTCCAGATACTTTGCCTGAGACTAAGATTAAGGGCAGTGGATGATTAATCTGGGAGAAGAAATTTCGAGACAGCCAAATGTTGAGGCTGTGGCATGGTTATTGTTTAGCCAGATTTATGTTGGAAGTCAAGAGAAAAAAGCCCAGCAGGATACTTTAAAATGCTGTGAGTTTGGCCAGAAGGAAAACTCCAGTAAAGCTGTGGATTTTAAAGATAGAGCTCAGACTGATTGCTGAGAAGGAACAGAGAAATAAAAAGATGGCCAGGGGGCATCCCAGGAAGCTACAAGTCTCCAAATTTTGCAGCCTCAGAACTGCAAAGTGAAAGACTTTGCTCAGAGGAGAAAGCTGCAGAGCACCATGCTCCAGAATGGTGACAGAGGCCACATGAGGTCCCAGAATGGTGGCAACATAGAGAAGCTTTTCCTCACAATCAGGTAAACAGAGTCCAGCAGTCCAGGCACTCGACTCCTACAACCAGGAGAGAGAAAAGCCTGGCTACTGATCCAGCTGGCAGCAAAACTTGGCAGCATCTATGTGGCACTGATTTTAAGTGCAAGGAAAATGCACAAATTCTGAAGGTAAGACAGCTTCCACCCTGATTGCAAAAGGCCTGGGAGGGCAATCAGCGTGTCCCTGAAAAGGCAATATGTAAAGATGTAAGGGTGAAGTCAAAGGTGCAGTGGAGACCCCAGAAGTTTGGAAAAGCCAGGAACGTGGATCATCCAAGGAAAGCTGCAAAAACTGAGCACAGAGGTTTTAAGAGAGAATTTGTGGGAGCTGAAATCCCTGGAAGTGCCTTGGGTGTGGAGTCACCCAAGCCTTTTGGAACTTGTAACCAGATTGCTTCAAATGCTGAGAATGAAAATCTAGGACTTAATGTACACCTTGCTGGGTGTTGGACTTGCTTTGTTTCCATTGCTTTATATTCCTTTGCTTGTAAGGTTTGGAATGGTAAGGTCTATCTTGTGCCTTTGCATTTTGGAAATGTTTAACCTTGTTTCATTTGTACAAGGGGTTACAGTTAAGAGTTTGGCATAGATCTCAGAGGAGACTTGGCACTTGAACATTTCAGCAATGCTGAACTGTTAGGACTTTGGAAACTCCTGGAGATGGACTAAATGTCTTTTGTTTAAGGGATGTACATGAGTCTTTGTAGGCCAGGGGTGGAACGCCACGGTTTTATGTTAGTGGTCCCCAAGCCTCAAGCAATTATGGACTTGACCAAATCTAGCATTTGTGATTGGTTCATTGTCTAGCCTTTGGATTGGTGGTGTGTTTCACCCCCACAAGGGAGGAGCCAGGATATGATGTATCGGCAGGAAGAAGGTCTGTCTCTCACTCTTTCTGGTTTGTGCCTTCCCATTTGCAGCGGCCATGAATGGTGGCCCCACCACCGCACACTGCCTGGGAGCCAACTGAGTATGGACTGAAACCTCCAAAACTGTAAGAAATAAACCCTTCCGTCCCTAACATTGGGCATCAGATACTTTGTCTCAGTGATGAGTAAAAACTAACTAAGACAGGCTGTAAATAAATGTCCCAAAAAAGACCTCTGTCAGTTTAAGGAAGGAAAATTTAATTTTAGTGTAGAGGAATAGAGATGGTAGAAGATGATATTCAGTGAAAGCTTGAAATTTAAGTAGACTATTATTTTAGAGGAATTTTGAGTAAAGCAATGGTCTATTTTCTTGTAACTTGCTTTCTAAATAACATTATTTTAATTTCTTTTATTCGGGGCAACAACAAACCATTATGAAAGAAAGAAAAACATTTAAGTTTACCACCAGCAGCACCAACTAACATGTTTATTTTTATCAAAAAAGATATTCCTAGCCTTTGATATGTACAAAACATAGCTACTTTGCTGATATAGAGCAATAGAAGTAACTAAAGAAGCATCTTTGGAAGGTTGTAATTATGTATTGCTGTGGTTCTAACCGTATTCTAACAGTAAGCCTACTATCGGAATTCTTTTGCATGCTTTTATAAATGGAAATCCTTTGCTTAGCACTCCAAGGCTCTGATTCCTGCTGGGAAGACAATGACTCTATATTTTACTGAAGCTCTGTGAATCTGAAGAGCAGCTGGCATATGACAAGTAGGTTTTCCTCCATATTTGTAACCCTTTTATTTTAGTTTGGGTTCCTCCAATAGCAGATTCTTAAGACAAAGACCTAATGGTAGATTGTTTAACTTGGAGGTGATACCAGGAAATACTAATAAAAAAAGGTAGGGAAAATAAAATCAAGAAAAGAAAGAAAGCAATAAAAGATGAATAAATGATTGTATCATAATTCTGGCATGTAGTTTTATCCCACTAAGAGTTTAAAAGCCTGTACACAGTCACTTCCAAAAATTGTATCCTTTGAGTAACTATTTTAACCATGTAGTTCAGTTTGCTTGCCATATTTTGACCACTGTGTGTATATTCAGGAATGATTATCTGAACCAAAGGCCACCAATTCGTAAGCTAAACAGTGTCCTACAGGAAGTTGATAGGAGTGTTTGAAATTGGGTGTGACGCCATGAATTAGATGGCTCCATGGCAAGCAAGCGAAGAATAGAAAAGTAATGATATCATGGAGGGAGATGAAAAGAACTGTCAGTGTCTAAGTCTCCCTAGCATATTAGACGGCTTCTCTGCCAAGTAAGTAATCTGCACTTACTTTTCTTGACACTAAGTTATCTGTTCTTGAGGGTCCATGCAGGTGGGCCCATGCAAGTTTTTCATAGAAAAATTCCAATTACTTGAATTCAATTGAGTAGGTCAAAGAGCTTTGATTTAAACAATCAAGGGAAGTAACCACAGATGGAAAAACAGGGTATCATTGTCCATAAGACAATCACATTGTTCATAACTTTAAAAATCTTGAAACAATCAGAATTTCATTGCAATATATTATTTATATAATTAAGTTTATTGGTACATTTTAGGTATACATAATGATCACATTTATTATACAAAATTTATACCTTGTACATGATAAAGCTTGATTTTTTTCCCACTCCTATATCTTCCTTTCAACCTCTCTGCCCCTCCTTATTTACAAAAGCTTTGCTTCATGTACAAACTGGAAGAGTAACTAGGGAGGGGGGAAGGGGAAAAGAAGGCGTGAAAAGAAAGAGGAAGATGATAAAACAAGGAAGAGATTATAACATAATTATACTGATTATTGCTAAGGAAGAAAACTTTTTCCTCTTATGAACCTATTAACCCTGTATTCAAAGTAAACTCACTCTAAAAATATTTATGCTCACAAACAGACTCTAGTGAAAGCAGAGTTCCTTTTAAAATAATTTGTTTATTGTATTTGTAGAACAATCACATGAAGTGTTTTTAATACACATTTTGACTCTTTATGCAACCAATTCAAGGGGAAAATCATTTTTAAATGGCTGTTTTTTTCAGAGTGTAATGTGAATGAGCAGGGCAGTGTCCTGCATTTCTTATGCAGGGTCTGATACTCAGCTTCTCACAGCTGGCCATTAATCCCCACATAATCCTCCGGTCACAGATGATCTTTGGAGCAGTCAACTTGGCCCATTGCATTTGCCCAGAGCAAATTCTGTCTTTGACTGAATTTAATGCTCTTGCCAATAGAAAAAGTATCCAGTGATACACATGGAAAACCAGCAGTTTCCTAAACTTTCTTCTTTTCTTTCTTGTTTCTTTGTTTCAAATAGTTCTCATGAAGTGAGAGTTGGACAAATCAAGGTTAACAGAAAAGAAGAGGATTTTTAATGTGGTTTGATAGGTTGGACTTTGTAAGAGCAGCAAGAAATATGCAACCATATCCCTTGCCCTGTGCTTCTAAGCCCCTTGCTTTGGAAAAGCAGATACAGTCTGAGATGTTTGTGCAGCAATCAAAAGAGCAGGGATCTACCAAACCCCCGAGGTGCAGTTGCGGCTCAGTTGAAGAAGTCGTCAGGTCCTTCTAACAGATTCACACCAGACTGCGTGATGCCTTACACTGGTTTAACTGAATTTCTTCTACTGATAATGCCTGTATTTTGGGGTTGACTTCACTAGAGATGGCTGCTTTCACATCACACCCAGAGGAGCTCTAATTACAGGGGAGAATTTTCAGGCAGTTGGGAAGGAAGACCTGTTGAAGAACAAGGCATTGCCCTTGGCATCTTTGGTAGTAAATTGAGCAGAAAGAGTTATGCTGAGGACATATAGCCAGGCAACCGAGTCTCACTGTGGTCTCTACAGGTGCTAAAAATAGGTCTTATGTTCAGTGACTTACTCAGAACTCTGTTGCCTCTGGGGAGTACATAGCACACATCATGAATGACTTGAGTACCAAGGTGAGACGATTGGCCTACAGACAAAAATAATTATTCATATTTCAACAGAAGTGGATTTGTACAAAATCAAATGTTAGCATTTTCAGTGTGCTTATGTGCCCTGTAGTGTCAAGTGCATTCAGTGTATGAAATTACATTTTTGAGCATCACTTCTATGCCAAGAAGCATGCTAAGTGCTGAACAGTATCTTCCACTTGGGAGGTCATACTTGAACCAGCGTTTAACATACACATCTCACCCCAAACTTGCAGGTCACACACTATTGTTTCACATTTGCAGTTTAAAAAGAAGAAAGAAAAAACACTAGGGCTACAGTGGCTAAATACTTTGCCCACAATAACAAGTCAGTTAAATGGAAAAGTCAGAATTCTCTCCCTGGACATTCTGCCCACATATGTTTCCATGACACTCATTATAATTTTCTTAGGATCTTAGACCACAATTTTCTTCATCTTTATGTACCAAGTACTAGGAAAATAACAACTCAAATTGCTGCTGTAATGAAGGTGAGCAGGCTAAAAGTCTGTGCAAACAATGAGACTTTACTTCCAAGAATTCCTTGGCTCTAGTCACACTTTCTATGAATATTGTTGCTTGTCAGGTCTACAGTTGATTGATCCTTTCGGGAATCTGACTGGAATCACACTGAAGCTTAGACAGTTCATGACCTTGACCTTTGGAATTCCCTGAGCAAAGAAAGTGGAGATAGTTTTTAAAAGTAATTAACTCACTTGATTGCTCGTTCTCTCAAAGCCTCAAGATCTTGGAGAGAGATGCTGTGCAAAGTGTGAGGCAAAGGATTGAATTCATGCTGCTCCTAGGCATCAGTCAGCAGACTGCAGTGATTTCTAACAGAATGGGCTGGCTGCCCTCTGTGTGCAGAACACCCTGCTGCTGCCTGGGGTCGTGTCAGGAAGCAGTGTGCGCTCACCTAACCGTTACCTCACCACCCCACATGAGATTCAGGGGCCCTAAACGGAGCTCTGAGCTGGTGCAAGGGCTCCAGTTCTGCCCACCTGCCCCAAGGTCAAGCAATGAGGAGCCAGAACAAGGAGCTATGACAGCAATGCCACGTCAAGTCAGGAACTTTGGCTGTTTTGTGAGGACCTAAGTACCAGTCCGATGCTTTCAGAGTCACCTTTATGAGCTGGCAGCCATAGGAAGGCACCTCTCTTCCGGGGCAGTCAGACGTATTTATTGATGTGGAAGCAGTGATCTCATTGCTTTATAAATAACACACTGTCTCGATAACTCCTTAAATCTCAGCCATTTGCGTGTGATGCCCCAGAAATCAGGAGAAGGAGACAATCTTCTTCAGGTCTCTAATATGGAATTGAAGTTACAGAACCCCCCCCCCACACACACACACAAAGGGCTTTACAGCATTAACATAATTCATTGTCCTGTCATTCACAAGTGAGACAAGAGGGGCATCAGTGAAGCAAGTTGTCCAAAGTAGAGTAAGTCTGGGTGGAAAAGGCAGGACCTATACCACACAGTCTGGAAATCTTCCTGGGAAGATCCTTTTTGATTTGAGTTGCCAAAGTGCCAACTCCTTGGATAGTAATAGCTGGCAAGCAATCACTGTGTTCCTATCCATGAAAACAAACCCAATTTATATCATTTCTAAAATAATCTACAATAACTTTCTTTTCACCAACAACTAGGAAGAGGTGAAGTTTTCTATACAGAC
>PVJX010050344.1:0-10717 GCA_004027295.1 Dolichotis patagonum | reverse complement strand
TTCTGTGACCTCAGGTTTCCATGTGAACACATGTGTGGGGTCATTAATCAAAGATGGTAATGCTCTGGTAACAGATATCAGTGTCTCTATCACCAGAGGTTGAAATAGTTAAACAGTTTCAAGCTCTAAAGCAGCCACTATGAAAATAAATCATGTAATTAACATTTTAAGGGAAAACATTGTTACAATTAATATAGCCACTTAAACAAAATCCACTTAGTAAAACAAAAGGTGATAAGGGAAGAATTTGGAGAATAAAAAATAAAAAGCAAAATGGCAGGTATAAATCTAACCATATCAATAACATTAAATGTGAAAGAATTAAGCAACTCAGAATGCAGAAATCATGAACTTAGATTTAAATAAAATAAAATCTAAGTGTATGTTGTTTAGAGGGGGCACACTTTAGATTAAAATAAACATGTTGGAAGTAAAAGGATAGAAACAGATGTGCAATATAAACAAAAAATAGGCTAATATCAGACAAAGTAAGCTTTAAACCAAAAAAAAAGTTACTACAGATAAAGACATTGGACAACAAATTCACATCATCTCAACATATCACTAAACAGATCACATTATTTACAAAGGTAAAATTATAAAATGGAGCAATACAACAGCAACACAACCTTAACCAAAAGGTCAATCTCCTTCCACCAGAATTTCCTGATATTTGGTGTCTTCTGATATGACCACTATGGGATACACATCATTTTTGTGGCATTTTGCCAGAAATATGTGGTCCAAATTTAAGCAAAACCTAGCAGACAAATTTAGAAGGTGGAACATTCTGTAGTACTTCTTGATGCAGACAGACTGTGTCAAATGATACAACAGCATTAAAAAGGAACGTTCCAGGTCACAGCTCATGACTCAGCATCAAATTGTATCTATATCTGTCATCTATCTATCTATAGATGTACAGATATTCTAAAAGGGTACTTTTTTTAAAATAACATAAAAGTATAAAGGCCATTTTAGGGACAATAGTGAAAATTTATGTATGAACTGCAAATTGGAGGATGTTTATATGCTAATATATTAATTTTGACAGTAGTATTGAATCTATATAAGAAAAATGTTCTTGTTATTGGATTATACATAGTGAAGCATTTAATAAAGAAATTTCAAGATGTATTCATGATACTGTTATAAGATTTAGAAAAGGGAGGTATGAGCATATATATACATATATTCATATGCATATACATATATTCATATATGTGTATATAAGTAATATATAATATATAGTAGTATATATGTGTAACATATATAACATAATATATATGTTATATGTTATATGTCATATGTCATATGTCATATGTCATATGTCATATGTCATATATAAGTAATATATAATATATAAGTAATATATAAATATGCATATATGAATATAAATTATATTCTATATATTCATGTGTGTGTGTATATTGTGATATATAAGTATATATTCGTACATAAATAAAATATATATTCATATGCGTATATATGAATACATATAAGTACATGCTCATGCACATGTACATGAACAGAGAAACAGAGACAGATATTGTAGCAACCTAAGACTAGAGAAACTATATATGGAGTAGACAGTATACAGACATCCACTGTATTTTTTTCAAACTCCTAGTAGTTTGAAAATTTCCATATTACTTTATTGCTTATACTGCTTATATGGGCATTTGATTCTGCACAAAATCTACTTTTTGTGTTTATGTTTTTAACTCTTTACAGCACTAATAAAATGCCCACATCTTAACATTTAAAGTCTAAAATACATCTGGCAACAGGAACAACAATAATGACAGAAAACAAATATTTACCTTTGTATTTCATCCAATTGTGGAACCAGAATGTTCCAGAGAGTCTAAAATTCGTAAAAGAAAATTTAAGACATTAACGATACTTCTATTTGCATTATAAAATCTGTAGCATGAAGACTGGTATTTTCTCATGATTTCAGGATGCTAACATTCCCTGCTCTATTTCTTCAGAAAAAGAAAGACTTTCTATAATGAAAATTGGCCCCAGGACGGGATTAGTGTGGATAAGGAGCACACTATAACAGCAATCATAATCTCTATAGTTTAATTTTCCACTTCTGCAGGAATTATGAAGAAAAAAATTTAATTAAAAATTTCTCTAATGTATTAATATTTAATACAAAGCCAGATTGTTGAAAAATTAAAAATTTATTTAAAATTATCTTATACTTGAATAAATACACTAAATCAAGTAGAATAAATTCCTAGATATGAAAGGAGCACTTCTGTTTAGTGTAAGGAACTGGAAGTGTAAGTAAGAACCAAAATACATAGTAGATGTTGTGAAATAGGAAGTAACTGTCCAAAAGGAAAAGTGAATGAGGGGAAAGGAAATAAGGATAAAATAGAAATAAAGCATTGTAAATAAGGAGGGGAAGCAGGGTTAAAGAGAGGCCAGGAGAATACAGAAAAAAAAAAAAAAGAACTAAGATACATCACGTACGGGCACAAATTCCCCATGATAAATGTGATCATTATGTATATCTAAATTGTGTCAATAAATTTAATTTTTTTTGAAGAATAGAATATATTTATTGAGAGGAAGAAAGCTTCTGTCTGAAGAGAAATGGAAGGGGTCCCAAGTGGGTTGTCTAAATTTAATTTTTAAAAAGAAAATGAATGGTAGGAAGCTCACTGAAAGAATAAAGGTATGATACTGTTTTTTTAAAAGTAGAATAGAAGAAATTTTTAGAGAAAAATTTTAGAAGAAATTCTTCTAAAATATTTAGTTACTGGAATTTAATATTTTTTAATGAAATTTTATTGAAAGAGACTAAATTTCTGTTTTCAGAACAACTAACGTTGGGAGTTTGGGGAGACTTGTGAGCATATATTCTACCAGTAATCCAGGAAATTAGCCATTGGAGCAGTGATGACCTTTGAAAAATGTAGAGCAATTTCTGTTCACTTATGTCTTAGACACATGGGTAGTGATTCTTCTTTACAACTGATTAGCTTTGCTAAAGTTACCCCAAAGATGGCTACAAAAATCAAATTAGTACACTGAGTGTTGGCCTTTGGGAACTTGGGAAAGCAGTGTTAATATTAATCAGGAGAAATGGGAAGAATAAAACACAAGTGACAGGCTTCTATGCAACCATGTCAATGAAAACATTAAATGTGAATGGATTAAGCAATTCAGCCAAACTCAACCAAAATCAACTTGGAAGACTCAGGGGTTTAATAGAATCAGGTTTTGTTTTTGAACTTCCGGTTCATAGAATGTCCAGTTCAGTTTGTGCAGCCTTCTGCTATGTTGTAACTTTTCCATCTGACCCCCCAGGTCACTAAGGCTCTTTGACAAAAGGATCAGAGAGGCTGAGTGGTTATTTTCAACAGCCAGGTCCTGAAGTGGTTTCATTCCCTCCTGTCCATCGTTTCCTTGTGAGAGCTCAGCCATTTGGCCACAACCCAACAACATGATAATTAGGAAACATAGTCTTCCTGGGTGCCCAGAAGAAGGGATGGCAAGAAATGCTTAGCATTGCTTTTGCCACAGAGTTCTCTGCACCACGATGTCTCCTATTAGGAGATGAGCCTGTGGTGTACTTGGTGGTTACGCTTCACAAACGTGAGAAGATTATGACAAGGACGAAAGACATGGCAAAGTGAAACAGCAGAGACAGGGAGGTTTTGTCCCCAAATTCTTGCAGTCTGTGAATCTTGCCAGAACCATATGCTACTATGTAACAGCCAACTCTTTTTTGTTCCTTCATTCAGTTCTTCTTCATAGCATGGAAAGTTTTCAGTTTGATGAAATGATCAGGAACCTGGTTCTACCATAGAGTTCCCTCAGGAATTGTATTTTGACATGACATAGGGTGGTTCTCGTTGTCATTGACTATAACCAGGACAAAAATGAGCCTGATTGGGGTAGGTTGCAGGGAAGGACACTTCTGCAAGATTTGGGATATCTTAATTTGAACCTCATAATTTTTTATTTTTATTATATTTTTATTATAATTATTATATTTTTATTTTTTTATAATTTTATATTTTTACTATAATTTTATTTGCTACTGTGTTTTCAAAATTGTGTAAAACCTCAGGTGAGAGATATGGATGATCTCAAATGACAGGATGATTCTGGGTGAGTCCAGCACTTGTGGGTGAGTTTGATAGTAATCCATGGCAAGACATCTTGCCAGAGATTGAGCTTCAAGCTCCGAGACAAAGTGAATAACAATAATAATAAATGTGCCCCCCAGTCAAGATAGGTTAGGAAATCAAGGAGGTCAGAGAATGAAATGCCCCCTGTTAGTCCCAGGACTGATGTTTAGGATTCAGAATGACAACTCACAGACATAAAACAAAAGAAAGATCAGACAATAAAATACTGTTGTGTCATTTTGCCACAAACCCCCATCCTTGCCACTCTCATCTTCTGTCCAAAGTTTAGATCAAAGGAGAACTGGGTATATCAATTGTTGATTAAATTTGTTAGAGATAAAGACTGAGGTCTCAGGAGGAGACAGATTACACTCTGTGCTGGCAGCAAGGAACAACTGTCCTCTTTTCCCTGAAAACTCAGCAACTTAATGAGAATCAAAAAGATTCCCCTTCAGTCCCTCCTCTACATGGGAACCTATGGAGTCTCTGCCCCAGCCTGTAATCCCCAGCATCCCAGACCAGGGGCTCCACCTCAACAGAAGCCAGTGCCAGCTGAGGAGGACCTGGTCCCTGGCACAAGAGCTGCAGCTACACAGGGAAGATTGACTTTCTCTTCAGTTCAGGAGCAAATTATAAAGGTCCCAAAAAGATGTTCAGAGTCTTCTGTTTCCCCAAAGACTAAAAAGACGACCAAAAGAGACTTAATCCCTCTTTCCCTGGAGGAAAGTTCCCCTGGGTGAGGGAGAAACTGAATTACAAACCACAGCTGATTGAGAGTTGGGATCATCGCTCTCCAATCTTTTCTTGACAAGAAGAATTTGGAAGGAGCAGCCTGGTCTCCACCAACCCAAAAAGCAAACATACATATTTCTTTTTATAAACTGTATGATATACAAGCTCTTCCTTGACATATTGTGAGCTAAAAAGTCTGAATCTTTTGGCATCCTTCATCAAAAACAAACGGTTTTCTAGATTTTTGGAAATGGTTAAGTCATCTTAAAGGGTTACAAGATGAGAGTTAAGAGACTTCAAATTCACCTGGGACTTACAACTATAAGTCTTAGAGTTTGAAAACATAAAGGTTATATATGACTTAAACTGTATTTTTCTATATGTGAATTTTAACATACATGTTTTATTTAGATTGATTTATAAATAAATATACATAATACAAACTCAAGTGCCTTTTGGTTCACAGCCTAACAGTGTATTAATTTGATCCAGCTGGTAAAAAATAAAGATGCTTTTACAGTTGATGACAATCAAAAATGATATAAAAATAGATTTATGAATACAATATCTATTAGTGCCTGTGAGCAAAAATTTAAGAGTTTTTCCTTGGTCAAAGATAATAAATAGTTTTAAATGTTAGCTGTTATGCTGAGTCCTCTAACAATGATTAAGACAACTAAGTGGGGAATCCTTAGATTTGGGATACTGTTGGACAAGATTCTTCCCTGTGGTTGAAAAAAACTCTGCCAGTACCAAAATTTGTCCAGTTTTAGACTGATGGGTGGCTTTTCTAGTTTTCCCAGGGTCCTATGGTGACACACCCTAATAGTTATTACATAAATTATTCATAATATATTTGTTGGTGATGAATAAAAAGTTAAACTCTCTATGTCTAAAGCAATAAGGTTTTATGATCAAGATGCTTTTGGTTATATGTACAAAACTAGAACAAAAAGAAGATAGTTTCTTGTGCCTTTCATTGTTAGACTTTTGGTTACCAAAAAACTTATTTTAGGAGTTAAAGGTTATTTGAGCATTGCTTTGTACAATATTTTTAATAATGAGTTTATGATTTGTTAAATAAACAGCTATTGTTGTAGTTTATGACTCAGCTTATATATCTGGCACTATAGATACATAAGAAAAAATAAGATACTGTGGGCCTAAGATTTAAAGGTACGTTTACATAAAGTTAAGACTACTCACGTTTAGTACACATGTGCAGAGAAACAAACAGTTGCTCTCTTTTAAACGATATATATCTAAAGTTAAACGAAGTGGTCAAATATTTTGACAACTCTTAAAATTTGGTCCTGCCATTTAAAGGTTGATATACATCTACTCCTTTTGATTAAATAAACATTTCATTAATATATAAATGAGATACTCTTATATTGGGTAATAAGTCTATGTGTGTTCATTAAGAATTTCCTAAACTTATAAGAGTTTTAAAGAGGCCCTTTAATTCTTGTCAATACAGAATTGACAAAATTCTGTATCAATGTTTTGAAAATCTAAGTTTTGCCTCGAGTTAAAAAAAAAATATATATATATGTATATATATATAAAGATTTCTATGCAGCTAGAATACTAATTACTGTTAACCTTGTGGTATCTTAAACACATATCTGTTTTCCCAAATATAGGAAACATACACTTGTTATCCCGAGCATAGGTCTTCATAAGATGTAAGACTAGAAAAAAGCATCTTGTCATACTGATGACCTCCAGAGGTGCTCATAACTTTTTCAAGTTGATGTTGTGTTATGATAGTTGGATGTGTCCAGACCTTATATAGGCCACTAAAAGTCACTAAAATAATTAGAGATTAGACATTAATAATCTATAAAATACATTCTACTTAAATAATACTCTGGTAACAAAAATGGTTAAAAGATAACAAATCAGGTAAGAGGTTCTGCATGTTATTTAAAATTATGTAACTAGATAATGATAACTAAAAATTGTTTTATAATAAGAAAAATTTCAATGTTTTAAAGATACTAACAAAGCGTATTGGTTCTTCTATAATGATGTCATCATGATTATTATGATACTGTGTTATGTTGTCCTTTAAGTTTGCTATACAAAATTTTATAACTGTTAAGTTTAAATATTCTGCAGAGATTTGACTTCTAAAACAGCCATCATTGGTAAGAAGTAACAGTTCTATGGTCATAGTGTATATCTCAAGGTACTTGATATCTAGATAAGATCATAATTGAAGCTATTGCTCCCACTGCAATACTGGTTTGACTATCTCCAGGGTGTTCAATAACTGAGGTATAGAGACCAAAGCTGAAAAGGCAGTTGGGCTAAGAGGCCAATACTTTGGCCCTGGGCCTCCAAGATTAACAAAGACCTAAGGCGTGAGGGTACATTTTCTACATGATCTCACAACTTGGATGAGTCATCCCGAGGTCCTGAGTTCAATTCCCAGTACCAAAAGCAAACAAACAAACAAAAAAAGAGAGAAAAAATAGACCAAATAGCTGTTAGATAACTCAAAAACAAAAAAGACTAATGTAAGAAGAGTAACTTGAATAAACGAGAAATCAAATGACAGCACAAAGGCCACCAAAAAATCCCTGTCTGCAGAAGTAATAGCAGAAAATTTTCAAGATGTGAAAAAAGAGTTCAACATTTAGCTAAGTATATAGAACACTGAATAGCCATGATCAGAGAAAATGACCCCATAATATATGACAATTAAAATATCAGAAATCTGACTTAAGAACAGAACCTTAAAAGCTCTTAGAGAAAAGCAATGAAGCGCTTACAAAGGAAAACCCACCAGAATTGCTACAGGCTTCTCAGCACAAACCTTGAAGACAAAGAGAGCTTCAAATGAAGTATCTCAAGCCCTAAAAGAAAATAACTTCCAACCCAGACTGATATGGCCCACAAAATCATCTTTCAAAAGTGATGAAAGATAAAGAGCACCTAAAGAAATTCAGGGTCATAAAACCAACACTCAAGTGTGACCTTGAAAGGAGAAAAGAATCTAACAGTGTCCAAAGATCCAACAGAAAGAATGTAGCAGGTAGGGATAACAATTAAGTAGAAGAGAAAGAAAACAAAACAGCAAAAGGTAAATAATATAGTGATAGAATAGATCAATACCTCTCAATTATAATTATAAGTGTGAATGGATTCAATTCACCAATGACACAGATTATTAAATGAATCAAAAACAAAATCCAACAGCATGCTGTATCCAAGAAACATTTAACACAAAAAGAATCTCATAGATTAATAATCAAAGGATGGAAGTCAATATTCCATGCAACAGGAACCAGAAAATAAGCAAAAATAATGATCCTACTTTCAGACAAAATGAACTTGAAGCAAAAGCTGATCAAAAAAAGCAACTATACAACAGGAAGAGACAACAATTAAAAACATATGCAACAAACTACAGTGCACCCAACTTCATAAAACAAGCAATAATGGACACACCAGAAAGAGTTAACTGCACAAAGCTGTGAATACCAGCATCACTGAAGCCATTTTAGGCACTACCTACTACAGTTCACTCTGCTGCCCACTGAATCATGTCCCTCCAGTATGTAAAATGCATTCGTCCCTTCCAATGTTCTCAAAACTCTTACCCCATTAACACAAAGTCCAGAATTCCACCATCTAACTAAGGTTAGAGGTGCATGAGGCTCTTCAGGTATAACAGAGACAGAGCCTCAAGAGACATTCCTCCAAATAGACTTATGAAACAAGAGGCAGATTATCAGTTCCCCAAAAATCCCACATGCAGTTCTGCATGGTACAGTATTTCTTCTTTAGGTACACTGCACAAAATGAAAAAAAAATGAAGATGAAAGCAAAGTCGCTGGTTTGTAATGATTCTGAAATCCAATGAAACAGCTCTTTGATTTTCCTCCATTAGTACTCAACACCAAGCATAATTTCCCATGACTTTGGTTGTACTCACTGTGCTCTGCATTCCACCATTTCAGAATTTGTCCTTTTTATCTTCAGCTGACTAGTTCTCTTAATTTGTTTCCTGTCCTGTAGAGTTTTGGTGGTCTCATGTGTCATATCCTCTTTGAGCATAATCTGCATTCCACAAAACCATCCCTTAATTTTCTGCTGTATGTTTTTACTTTAGCATAATAGTAGCTGGCTGTGCATTTAAGTACCTTTCTCTGAGGGATGCATGAAATGATCCTTGTGTTTACCCACATGGTATGACAAAATGCAAGGTGTATGCATGTGTGCAAAAGTGTGAAGCCAGAATTTACACCCACGTGATGCTCCATGGAACAGTTTTGTGTATGTTTACATGAGCATCACAGAGGGTAAAATACACCTACATCACTCTAGAATTTGTTTTTTAAAAGTTTTCCTCAGGTTTTTCTAGTAGAAGTAGCCCAGTTCAATATAATGGCACATGAGAAAAACAGATTTGCAAGTTGAAATACTGCACAATGGTCACACAACCAGATAGAACAATCCTTTGTCAATACTGGGTCCAAAAATATAACGAGGGTGTCAACAGAGGTGAAATATAATGAACAGAATACCAACGCTGCCATTCAATGTTGGAAATTGCAACAAATGAAGTGCTACAAGATGCTGTGACCCACACAAATACTGAGATACAAGTAAAACAGTCTATATGTGTATACACCAGAAGCCATATTCAAAATGTATTTATTATAACTGAACTGAAAGCATTCATAGGTCTGCTGTACTTCTCATGGAAATTGCAGGAATATAAAAGACTTAAGGAAGAACATTGGGTCAAAATATGGCATAAAATTTATTACCTTGTAGATGAGAAATTCATGCTTTTTATTTAGAAATTTATACTGAAACTCACCCATCAGGTCCTTATCCATATAGTAATAAACCTAATGATGCTGTAAGTAGACTTGTTGCTCCCATCTCCCAGACTTAGCAGAACGTGACATGGAGCAATTGGTTTACCAGGTTCCAATTCATGTTACATTTGCCAAGAGAGCACATACTGAACAGTGTGTGAACTATACATAGGAGCAAAACAGAAATTCCAAATGAAATGTCACTATTTTAAAACAGCCCATTGTATCGCACAATCTTTAGATTTCAGAAATAGTTATGTTGGCCTTGCATATGACAAAGCAAAACAAACTTTACTGTGAATCTCATCAGAACTCATGTCAGTAGGTTAAAATCATACCCATGAATTTCTTCAATATAAACCCTTAAACTCTTAAATTCCTGTTTTTCTTGAAAGAGTCATAGTTACACCTTTAATCTCTTTAAAGGATCTTTTCTGTGCTAAATAGTGCTCTGAGGAATCCCCTTTGATCTTTTGGAGATGGATAACAAAAGCTCATGCAATCACACTCATTTCTACATCACACTTTCATTTTTCTGGCTGTGACCCAGATCAATCTTTTCCTAGAAGCCATTTCTTAATTTTAGCATCATTTGGTATCAGTAGAGTCAGAATTTCAAAAAACATGAATTTCTGGCTGTTATTTTTACTCACAATTCCCTCAGATTTTCTCTGTCTCCTACTCATTATAAGCACAAGTAGAAAGCAGGCAGTGCTTTCAACATTTTAGAAATTTCCTTAGCAAGATAACTCATTTCACAGGCCCATATTCTAACTTCCATGACACCACAGGGAATGGTGTTGCTGAATTTTCTGCCAGTTTACACAAAGAGCAAGTCACCAGGCCTGCAGTTTCAAATAACGTGCTGTTCACAGTGCTTTTAAGCAGAAATCCAAATTTCAGCTAAAAGCCCATTCAAGCAATTTACATTTTCTTCAGCACACTCCTCAAAATCTCCCAGCCTGCTCTACTGCCCAATCACAAAGCTACCCA
>PVJX010050343.1:0-10786 GCA_004027295.1 Dolichotis patagonum | reverse complement strand
CAACTTTTTACAACTTTCTCTACTTTCATCGTTTCTTTTGAAAGAGTTTTTTTCATGTTTCTTATCCAACCATTCTTAAAGTTCTTCTCTTACAGCCCTACAAAATCAGAAAATGAATTTTAACAAAAGCTTGAGGTGATTCACATGCATTTTAAGTCTGAGAAGCAGAGGTCAAGGTCATTTTCAGAAGAAACCAAAGATGTAATAATATGCGAGACTTTAAATTTGGGTATGGCAGTACTTTCTATGGCAGTACTATATATTTTGAATACACAGCTACTAATTTCTAGAATATCAACTAGGAAAGAGTAACTATTTTGTTCATGTGTTAGAAAAATACTATGCTCATTATAGCTATCCCAAATACATAAAAATAATAATATAAACTTATTAACGATAAAGGTACTACTGAGTAGTATAATCCTATTAATCCGAGCTACAGTACTTCAATGCACGGTCTAATGCGAAGATTTTAAAGAATAAAACCATGACTGTGTGTATGCAAGTTTGTGCTAAGAACTAATTCTAAGTATGAAACTATTTACCTATCACAGTTTAGACTAGAATGTCTCCCCAAAGTCTTACATGGTCAAAGAGGGACTTCACAAAGGCTGATTAGATCATGAGGGAGCCATACTCACCAGAGACTTAAGCACTCCTGAGTTTACATTTAAACGTGCTGCCAGGGGGCCGCGGCTCTTTGCAGAGGTGTGTCAGTGGGGCATGTGTTTGGAGAGTATGGCTTCCTCCCTGACTCCTCCTGTCTTTCTCCTGCTTCTTGGCTGCCATGGAGCAGCAGCTTACCTCCACCATGTCTTGGAGCCAGTCAGTTTCAGACTGAACTGAGTCAAGTTAAACCTCTCCTTTAAACTGTGCGTGTTGGTATTGTGTCTGCGCAGTGACATCGTTACCCAATTCTTCCGAACATTGTGTGGACCCCGTCTTTAGAATCCACAGAGAATTACGCTACTTCTCATTCCAAAAGCAGTATGGTATGGCAAACCAAATGTCTTGAAGTTGAATCCCCTGCATTCTTCTTAGCTTTGAGCGAATTACCTAACCTTGAGTTTCAATGTTCTCCTTTATAGACTGAGATAAAAGCATTCATTTACAGGAATGCGGTGAAGACAAAATGAATAACTGTTTAAAGGTTGGAAACTCTGTCGACTGTTGTTATTCTCTGGTGTTGCGTGCCCATGCTTCATTCATTTTATGCGTTATTGTAACAGCACATTGTCTATCTGACCTTTGTGCGTTCAATCTTCCTGCCTTATTGCCTATTCTCATCTTGCTGCAGTACTTCATACTTTAAAAATGCACCTAAGTTTTTTACTTCTTCGCGGCTGTAGTTTCCTGGAGCCTCTTGGTGTGGACTTAGGAGTCAGCAGTGTACAGCTCTAACTTCCTTTAGCCCCTTCTCCTTGGCATACTGCAATTGGCCTTGAGAATACACAACTTGGGAATCGGCTGGGGCTGCAACTGACATTTTGCCACTGCAAAGCTGGTTTGCAAACATTTGCCAGGGTGTCACTGATAGAAGTTCATTTCTCTCTCACAACCCTTTCACAGATGAGTGAACAGAAAGGATGAGTAACCTATCCGAAGGCCAGGAAGCTAGTGTGTGATAGAATGTGGCTGCTAACCTCAGGCCCATGTTCTCAACCTCTTTCTTATGTAATTGTGTCATTCTGTTAAAATGCTTCTTATCATTATTTTATGTTGCCTTGCTTTCTTTACTAGTGAACATATGCGTTTTTCATGTGTTTATAATTTAATATGAAATACAGCTTCACACTCTTTCGCTCCCCATAAATTGGGTTTTAATCTTATCCTGATATATTAAACAGTAATCTTTTATATTTGTAGTTAAGGAGACTTTATCTTTGTCAGTGGTGAGTTTTATTTCACAATTTGAGTTTAAGTTTTATACAGTTAAATTTAGCAAATATTTTCTTTGACAATTTCTAGCTGTAGTGATATATTTAGGAAAATGTTTTCCTATAATTAGATTTTCATGTGGTAAGTTTATTTTTTAAACAATAAAAATTTAAATTCTTTATTTAAAAAATTTTGCAAATACCAATGTTGAGCTATTTAACTTTCCTAGTAGTCTCAATTCTGACAGTACACTATTAGATCTTCTCATGTCTGGGTCCAACTCTGAACCTAGTGAAACCAGAATTTCTGATAGAGCACAGGTATCTTTGATTTATAATGGGAATCCTAGTAACAGAGTATTCATTTTGATGCTTCTCTTGCAAATCAAATAATAATAGTAATATAATCATGCATATGTATACCTTGATCTTTTGTTTACTTGGAGAGAGAAATTTTATGTCCATCTAAACTGGTAATGATTTTAGGAAACCCTGGGATTTCTTTCCTTGCCTTTATTTGCTAGAACAATTTCTATAACAGAAAAATTATTTTTATTGTTACTAGGTTTTAGTTTTTTTATATATCTTTTGCTATCTTACTTTCAGTAATTTTTATTTTGATAAATAAATTATCTCCATTAAAATATTTAAATATAATTCCATATTTTTTTCAAATTCCTTAATGTCCATGAATTTCTGTTAAAGTTTGAGCAGTTCACGCACAATAGATTTGAGGAGAATGATTTGATGGAGTTACAGTAGGAAGACACTTGCATTCTTATATTTAAGCTGTCTCACAGCATTTTTGCTGAACTGGAAGAAACACTCATTATCTGTATCTAACATTAATATTCTAGGAATGTACACAAGGCAGAATCTTGTGGCAGAGACTGCTCACAGTTTCCTTTCAAAGGTACAGCTTCCCCTGTAATTCTTAGACAGGATCTGGAAGGAATTCTTTTGTCCGGTCCAGCCTCAGTGAGGGGGACTTTTGAGAGTGAGTGAATCCTGGGATGTGTGCCATTGTTTCTACCCTCACAGTCTATGCTATAAACCATAAATCTTGGTCTTAGGAAAAATTGCCCCATATACAAATTCTTCCCTAAATAAAGAAATCCATGTCTGATTAGCACAGATTGGCTCTTTGTTCTGTTGATTTTTGTAAAAAAGAAAAAAAAAAAAAGCTCTTTTAAAAGATAAACTCAGTGTCTGAAAGACTCCTTTCCTCCATTATTCATATGCAAATAAATATCTACTATTATTCCTACCAGATAGAAGGTGTGAAGAGTATTAACAATCATGGGGATATAACACTCATATTTTAACATTCAGAAAGTTAGCATCATCTGATTGTAGGAGGTTTAATTCAAAAAGGCTAGGGGATGCTATTAATTAGCTGCAAGAAAAATGCAAACCAAATTGTAATGGGCAACACAATTGCTCAAGATTAAACAGCCACCCAGATCTCTGATAAAGAGGATTCAAAATATAACAGGAACTCCAACAACTCAATAGCAAAAACAAACACAAAACAACTTGATCTCAAAAATGGGCTAAAAGCTCAAAAGCAGAAAATGAAAACCCCAAGTAAACCAAAAAAAATTATGATTTTCACTTGTGCTGGTTTTAGGTTGTTATTCCATACATGGTACATGACCTTTAAACTAATCACCTACATGGCCTTTGAACTAATCCACAGAGGGATACCTTCTGTAGCTTTGGTTATCTGCTTTACACTAAATGAATTCACCTAATGATAATGGGGGCAAGAGTAGTTATCACAGCTTTATCAAAATTCAAAAACTAGAATTACTGTAACAATATCTAAAAACAGGAATTTGTTTAAATGATTACACCACCACAGGATAATGAAATGCATCTATGAAAAATAGTAAGATACAAGATGCTATAATGACTTCAAAATATGTGTGCATGGTGTATTTCCAGGTACCCTAAGAAGGCTTAGGGTACACCCTACTTTTGTTTTCTTATAAAAATATAAGAGAAAAAGAAAACTGAAAGAGTACAAAGATAAACACCCACATACTTCCCATGTTGGTACTGTGAAGTAAACTTGAGGTTTTTGTTCTGTTTTTTTAAAAATAATTTGTAAATTTTTGTTAAGCATTAAAAGTTAAAATAGAAAATAGAGTCTACTTCTTACATATTCATGAGAAAATAAACTGGTTATTTTACACATGGCATTTGTGATCCCTGCCATAAGCTAGCAAGTATTTATCACCCTAACTTTATAGATGAGAAGAGATCCAGAGTGGCATTGTCATTTGTCTTCAAATATGAATGTGAGGAGCACCTGATGTACCAATCCCACATTCCCCTCTCTATTAGTCACGCAGAGGCTGGATTCTGAGGCAGACAGGAGGTGTGGTTTCCTGGCCCTGCAAGCTGGCCAGCTGTGTAGATGTCATTACCTGAAATATGAGGGCTTCTTGTTTTTGCTTTATTTTTCAGACAAATTTCTTCTTTTTGTTTAAAACAAAAAATTGATGATACAGAATTTCAAAACAAAATAATAGTTTAACTATGGTTAATATATTGCATATTGTTATCTTTGAAGTAGTTGATCAGATTACAAGATGTAGGCAGGAAAGAATGGTCATACAATGAAAACACAAACCATTCTTTTTGATGAACTAATAGAGATTAGTAGAATAATCATCTATCTTGTGTATAAATAATCTTTTGCTTTCTTTCTTTTCTCTTTTTCTCCAATGCAGTTCTTTCTTTTTGAGCAGTTTCTTCCCTTTTCACTTTCCTTGCTTTAACCAACATGGTGTAGCTAAAAGCAGAGCCTTCTCAAATACTGCTAAGCCATAGAGTAAGCAAGTGCTGATATGAAGGCCTGGCCCACCCCCTTTCCATCCCCCTTGGAATCCCTTTAGCAAACATCTTTGCTTGGAGACTGCCTCTGCAGTGGTCAGGACCTTAGATCTGCACTGTACTCTGGTAGCAACCCTGCCCAATTTTGCTTCCTCATTTTTCTTTTTATAGAAAAACATTCCTCAGTAAATCTTCCTCACACCAAACTCTGCCCAGTGTCTGTGTCCTGGAGAACCCCACTTGAGACAGCACCCAAGGTAGTGGAATCGAGGAGTCTTCTTGCTTCATCAGGATTGCACAGGAAGACCAGGTGGACACTGATGGTCCAAATATGCAAGACTGAAGTGGGACAGCTCTGTGGCAAGGTTCAGTTAAGCCTGAGCAGGAGCCGAGTAGGAAGGGTGAAGCCTTAGAGCAATTCTTGAATATGGGCCTTTGTTAAATACACAGCTAATATAAAGCACCATTTGTACCCCAAAGCACTGCTCAAGTGTAAGCAATTTCTTATCTGTGTGATAATTTATTGTTTTGCATCTTAAAGTGTTAGGGTACCTTTCTAAAAAGAGTTTTTGGGGGATTTGGCACTGATTATAGTCTTCTTTCTATTGGCAGAACTGAGTTTTTATAAAAGCCGTCATTGAGAGTTTATTCTCTCCTTTCTAGAATCTCACGGGCAAAAGCTGCCATAGGTACAGACTTGATCTTGGTCTTGCTGGCAATTTGTAAGTCCTTAGGGGATCACTGTAACATCTGGTAAGGAATTTTACAGTTCTGTAGTCAGCACCCCTGCTAGAATTGGGACAGATGTGTGGAGGCGGGGACACTGTTATTCCTTACTGGACACGTAAGAGCCAACCCAACAGCAGAATGTACAGAACAGATTGCAATATAGAATATCTAGAAATAACATAGGATCATTCAGGGAGGTGAGGATTGAGGTTTTTCTCTGTGCTTCTAACTCCAAATCTTTAATTTAAGGAAAAAACACACACACTGAGTATTTCAATGACCTATGTTTATGCAACAGAAGACAAGAATGTAGAATTGTCAGGATCCACCCCCAGTAATTCCCCCCTCTCTCTGTTGGATCTTTATAAGGAAATTTGTTGTCAAAAAACAAAAAGACAATATATTACTTGTAGAACAAAGATAGGGTGCATTGCTGTATCATTCAGAATGACCTTCAATGGGCATTTGGTAAAGGTATACATAAAAAACCTGCACAGTTATATTCATTGTTTTCATTGTTTTGCACTTCTAGGATAGAAGCATCCTTTTAAGCTACATAACCATTTTAGCTTCATTATTTTGTAAGAGTAAATGTGCCTAAGCTTCTTTCTTTTTCTTGTTTCGTTTTCTTTTTTTAAGATAAAGCCGCTTACACAACCTCCTTTTACATAACCTCTCTTAAAACTGTACCAGAGCAAATGAGCTATAAAGATGTGTCTCATTCAAGCGTCGTGTTTTCCACTATAAAGATACACCTTACCCCTTTCCAGGAAGCACTTAAAACACAGAAATGGTGAAGTCATGGGGCAAGGGAAATCTGTACTTTCAATCCTGAGATGTGTGAAAAACATCATGGAAATATAAGGTATTATGTTTGCTAGTTAGGACACAAAAATTTGTTTTCCTTACTTACACTTGATGTATTAAATTTAAAAGTATAATTGTATTGAAATGTATTGTATATTATCAAGTCTGTTTTAAACAGTTTTGTTACATTTGTATATAACCTATGCATTGCCCCAGACTACTACTTCAAATCATCTCTGGATGATTGGATCACTTAGGCTTCATTAGAAGGACAGACTTTTTGTTACAGCTTGCAACTAGATGTCCCCCCAAAGCCTCATGCAATCATAGGTGGTGGTTTTCAAAGATGGCTGGGTCTAGAGAGTATGATGCTGAGATCAAAGATGTAATGTTGAAATTCACTCATGGTACAATGCTAGGATTCAGGGTGTCCTAGTCTGGGTGTAAGTGCTACCCACCTTAAAGGCAGGCTGTCTGGATAGATTATAAGGGACAGAAAGTGGGCTTTGCTGTCACTGTTTGTTGCTTCTCCATTTTGCTATCTTCTGCCTGTTATAATCTGTTTATCTTCTGTGATGCCCCTCCACTATGTTACCCTACCTTGGAGCCAGCCAACTCTTAAACCTCTACAAACTGTGAACTACAATCAACCCTTCCTCTTTAACTTTAGGTGTTGGGTATTTTGTCTCAGCAATAAGAAAAAGTAACTAAGATAATTATATAATAAGGTTATATATAAGCTTATAGACAATTACATGTTATATAATCTGACATATACATAGAATTTCCAAAGTAGACTTAAAATGGCTGTCTGCAGAGTCAGGTGTGGAAAAGTGCAAAAGGGCTGTCTGCTTTCTGGAGATGAAGGAGTCAGTCAAAATTTAGGGGCCTTGAGCTCATTGTAGAGTCCTGTGTCAATCTGTATCAAGAAGCTGAGTAGTCTGAGGTGGAAGGCTAAAGAGTCTTCTAGAAGCCTGGAAACAGATAGCCAATGGTGAGAGTGAAGACTGGAGTGCTTCTGAAGAAGCTGAATTGATACTTCCTTATTCTTTCCTTTTTTATTTCATGCAGGTCACAGGCCTATTGATTGGGTGGGTCTTTGCAGGGTAGATTTCCCCTCTAGTAAATTTATCATCCAGAAACACTCAGAACTGTGACAAACAAATCAGTGAGGTATTTCTAGTTCAAACTGACACCACAGTTAACTATCACAATGACTTACAACACCTAATACAATCGAATGTATCAATAGTTGTGAACTTACTATAAAGAACAATGAAAATTCTACTCATGTTGAGTACCAACACAGTTATTTCCAAAGGATTTTGAATCCAGGTTGATTGAATTCATGGATGAGGAATGTGTAGATATAGAGTGATAACTATACAGTGTTTTATTTGATAAAGGGACTGTTTAGGGACCTAGGTATATTACTCCTGGTAAGTTTTTGTGGCCTGGCCTCCTTACTGAAGATAATGAGTGAGGCTCAGAAGTTTTGTTCAAAGTGAAGATCCAAAGCTAGATAAAAGTCTTTTCTAGTCTAACTTTCTATAATTCTTTACTGCTCTCCATGCTTAATTTTCTTAATATTATACATTTACAGGTTAAAATTTTAACATAAAACAGAAACCAGAGGTATCTGAAGCAAACCAGGAAAGGAATCTAAGATTACCTTATGCAAAGTCCTTGACCCCATGGGTCAAGTGCACTGCTGGGTAGATCTCTTAGGAGCATCTAACACTCACTAACATTTGAGAGTAACTCTTACAGTGTCAAATTCTGAGAAGCACATGTCACAGCCCCTTCAAAGATAGTAGAAGGAGACCCCTTTTCATTGCTTTGTGCCTGATATCCAAGTGATTTGCAGCAAGAGTAAATTTTCTGACAGCAAAACTGTTCTCTTTCCCTGACAGGCTTTTACTTGGTTAGGCTTCCTACTTGTAGCAGAGATGCACTTGGTCTGCTCAGAGGGGTCATTTGGGAATGAATGCTACCAGACATACTGTGATTCAGATACTGTTACTACTGAAGACCTACATTTTTTTTCATCATTAGCAAGTTTCACAGTTGAATCTAAACACGTTTTCATTGATTATCATGTTTGTTATATTCCCAGATACTTTGAGTCCCAGTGATCATGATTTTATGAAGTTCCTTTTTTTCCTTCTCTAAGTTTTCTAGCTCAGTGTAGCTCTCCCCAGAGGACTTTTTATCTGTATAATTTGAGTGATGTAGACTCACCATGTTCTTTTTCTATTCATTCTTAAAAAGGACTGCTGCAAATGGCAAACCAATAGAAACTAGAAAAAATGGAATTTTTATTTTGTTTTCTTACATGAAATATGTAGTATTCCCTCAAGCCCAAATTTCTTTCTGCTTTTGTTATCAAGAAAAATATTTTTCTGTTCATCTTCTACCTGGGTATTATATTGATCTGATTCCATATGCACTTTGATAGCTGTATGAGTTCATGATATGGTTATATAAATGGTATACATGTGTACTATGAAATTAGCAAAATCACCAAAGATGCCACTTGCCATTGTGGATGGATCATTTGGGGAGGATGTGACCTCTCAGGAACTTAACCTGACATCCATGAACCAGGCACTACTAGCCTTACCACATGGTTATAAGGACCGAATAACAAAACACACACGGGGCCGGGGATTTAGCTCAGTGGCTTAAGCGCCTGCCTAGCAAGTGCGAGGTCGTGAGTTCGATCCCCAGTTCCAAAACAAACAAACAAACAAAAAAAAAACAAAAAACAAAAAAACACACACATAGTACAGCATCACATGATGCTTGGCAAATGTTTTGCTCAACAAATCAAATGATAATTTATTTTATTACACAGAAATACTCAAGTTTCCATTGTTCAGATCATACTAAGCATTTCAAGGAACATTTTACAATCTAACTTACAAATATTTGTAAGTGGGAAAGAAAAATTTGACAAAAATTTCTGGCAATTTTCTTATTTATTCTGAGAAACACACACAGTGATGACCAATTAGTAAGTGAAGAAGTACAGGTCATTGGAAATGCTTTTTCCCCTTCCTTGGAAAAAAAAAGCTAGGGCTTTAGTTCAGGCTGAAGCTCAGCACGTCCTAGCATGCACAAGGTCCTGGGTTTGATCCCCAGATTTGAATAATAAAATAATGTAGGGTTTTGACTCTAGGAAAGATTTTAAATTCATTTTTCTTTCTTCTTCTTTTTAAAAGTGCTCATTAGGTTCCACTGCAGCCACCGCTGAAGAGCAGCAGCCATTGCTCTATGCTACCACAAGGCCGTGGCCTCAGCAAGGGCCACAGGTGACAAAGAACATGAGGAAACCAAGGCACAGCGACCACAGCAGATGCCTCACCAAGCACACCAACTTTGTGTGGGACATGACCTGGAAGGTATGCAGCTTGGCCCCTAAAACAGCGCTCCATGGAACTACTTAAGGTCTCCAAAGACAAAGGAGCCCTCAAGTTCAAGAAAAGGGTGGGGACACATATCCATGTCAAGAGAAAGAGTGAGGAGCTGAGTGCTGGCCACCATAAGGAAAGTGGCTGCCAAGGAGGACAGAGCCCTGTCTGTGGAATAAATCTTTGCAGAAAGATAAGTAAGTAAACACATAAATAAATGTACTCATTAATACTTGCAAAGTGTCACATGTATGCTTATTACCAATGTGATTATGGCTTATCGCTCAACTCTCAACTAAGAAATAACAAAATCGAAATCCAGTAATAAGGCTAGGAGTCTAGTATGGATGCTACTAGGTACAAAAAGAGATATTAGTCTTGATAAGATTTTGGCACCACAGAGAGATAAAGAAGGGAGAAAAAGAGGCCTTTTTGCAGGCATGGGAGTGCTGCAGAACAGATGCATACACTCTCTGGTGAGAACAAAGAAGTTAAAGTACTTTTATCAGGTCTGAATGGGGGAGGAGTTAGGGAGGTGGGCAAAATGACATATCAACAGCTGATTTGAAAGAGCAGAAAGATTTATTGGGGGCCGGGGGTGGAGTGCTTGGGTGGTGGTGGAGTCTTAGGATTAGAGGGCTTGGCACACATGCAAAATGGGAGCGGGAAGTTTATTTCTGGAACTAGAAGCTGAACACAGCAGTTATTCTCGGAGAGCTAAGTTGCTTCTCTGGGCCTGGTACCAAATTGGGTGGATGTTATGTTAGAGATAGTTAAGCCCAAGGCTGTCAACTAAGAATCAGAGCATCATGAAGTACTCTTGGAACCAATATGTATCAACTATTTACAAGATCAGTGCCTTTTTAGTTATATATATGCACCCATGTTCATAGCAGCACAATCTGTAATAGCTAAATTTTGGAAACAACCAAGATGCCTGTCAACTGCAGAGTGGATGAAAAAGATGTGGTATTTTTATACAATGGAATACTACTCAGCTATAAAAAGGATGATCTTGAGGCCTTCATAGGGCAATGGGGACAACTTGAGACTATCCTCATTAGTGAAATAAATAAGAATCATATTTATAAATATCACATTGTTTCTCTAGTGTAAAAA
>PVJX010050342.1:0-11050 GCA_004027295.1 Dolichotis patagonum | reverse complement strand
TAAAACATTTTCATGATGGCAAGAATTTCTTACATTGTCCTGTCAAAACCACACCCACTTAGATTAGTTGCTAATCTGTTCACTATTCTTATACTTTTATCAGTTCAAAATGGTATACAAATCAAATCATATAGCATCTAATGTTTATGGAGGGAAAAGGAAAAGAAGTCAAGAAAGCCAAAAGTAGCAGAAAGATAAGAAGACAAGGGAAAGAAAAAAAAAAAAGAAAAGAGCTATAGAAAGTATAGTTTTGGGATTTTAACTGAATTATTCAAAATGCATAGTTTAATTGAAGAATTAATTTTTTTCCAATTTCCTGCTCCTAAAAAAATAAAGCTTTCTACCTATTCTTGTAAGTTCTTTTAAAAAAAAAATCTGTGGTCTGGCAAGCCGCGGCCACCCCAGGGCAGGGAAACAAGAAGTAACAGCATTTCCTGAGATCCATGCCATGTTGAAACTTAGGGCACTGAGCCAACCAGTTACCAGCCTGCTGCCTACTGGGGCGCGGGCTTAGAATCAAACATACCATACCCCCCCTCCCCGCTAACAATCGGGATCCAGGGATCTGGGTATGTCTTGGGAGGTAACCATATGTGGTACAGCAAGTGGGGGGAGTTTCCTTCTACTATCTCTGAAGGCAGATATTTTTATCACCATTTTGCTTTGTCCTGATTAACGGTGTTGCTCTATTCAATATTCTGTTTTGATGTGTTCTATAATGTTGTGTATTTCTTTCAATTTTACTGTACTTTATAGAAGAATAACTATTTTGAAGATAACGAGATATACAATGGTGCCTATTATTGTTGTCCTAGTGACCTGCTGTGATGTTCTGTGCCAATTTCACTATACTGTCTCAATTGGCTTTATTCCATCCTGTTTTGTTGTATACTACTAACTCCAAGTGAATGAAAATTAAATAAAAATAAAACAATAGAACATGAGAAAACAAGGTAACAAAATACCTCCAAAATCTCCCAACTCCATCAAAGCTGATCCATGTGACATGGATGACAAGAAACTCAAAAACAAAACAACAGAGTTATATAAGGTGATTAAAAAGGAAATCACAACAACAAAACAGATCAGTAAGGTACTGAGCAAGCTGAAACATGATATAACTAAACAGATAATGTACTTAAAAAGCAAAAGGAGGAAAAGAAAATACGCTAAAGGATATAACAGCATGTATGTTTAAGTGTGTGGGATTGATAACCATATTACCAAGGTTTGTTGGATCGTTGAACAGAACTGTTTACAGCCTCACTGTTTGTTCACTTTGTATGCCTGAATTTTGTAGCATGAACAACTATTTCTAAGAAGACAATATGTAATTTATCAAGTAGTGATTTCTTAATGTTTTTTTTGAAATTCTGTATTATTTCTACCCTTTTTTCTGTGTCGCTTTTTTTCTCTTTAAATAAAATTTTTTAAAAATCTCAAAAAACAAAAACAAAACAAAACAAAAAAATCACATCAGTTCCAATCACCTTGACAAATTTAATATGCATAACTTACAACTCTAAACTCAGGTAGCAGAATCCTTTCAGTTGCAGTCTGTCATAAATGGTGGTATAATAGCAACTATTTCAGTGAGTGTGCTGTATACTACTTCTACACACAAGCTTTTATACTGGACCCTGGAATTGTGTGTGTTTTTTCTGAATTCTATATAGGTATTTTATTAACTTCTCCTATGCTCAATCTTCTCCTGTCACACTATCTTCATTATTTCTTAGACTGGGGCACAAAGACATGTCAGGACTTTTGTACATGCTGGCCCTAATTTTTGGTGCTCAATACCAGAATATCTGTATTTCTCACTCACTTAACAGACTTCTGCTTAAGTGGCATTTTAAAGAAAGATCAATCCTGAATTTTCTATAGAAAAGTTTTTCTTACACAGATGAATTTTTCTTTGTGTTGCCACCACAGTCTACATTATTCATGTTTGTTTGCTTGTTTGCTACTGGAATTTAAGATCCATAAAAGTAGATTCATTTGTTCACCGTCATAAAACTTAGACTAGCTCCTGGCAGGTAGTTGACTAACAAATACTTGTTGAAAGAAGGGAGGGAGGAAGGGAGGAAAATATTTTGTATTTTATGCTTTGTATCTGTAGTGACTGAGAATGGTCAAATCATTTTGTTGAGTATTTTCAAAGTGGAAATACTCAGAGGAAACATTTGAAAACAACCACAGAATTAATGGCAAAGTAAAGGAAAGAATGCAGGCCTCCAGACCCAAAAGTTCAATACTCTACATTTTCCCAGGAAATAATCCCCAATTCTACACTATTTCCTAAATTTTCTTTCAGTATCTGAACATTTGCATCTTTTCAACTCATTCACATGCAATGATTTTTAACACAATATTTACAGCAACATTGCTTCCTCAAAGCAAAACTAAATTACTCCAAGAATAAGCCTTCCCTATAGTATTTTGGCATTTCCCCTCCTGGCTCCAATTATATCCCAAAAGCCTAAAGGTGCTCCAAAACAAAAAGAAACAGGAAGAAAAAATTAACCAAACTCATAAAGCTTCCAAAATGATTGGTTTCAGGTTGCATTTGCATTTTTCTGTGGATTAGTCATAAGAGGTGAAGGGGAGGGTGATGATTTAATTCAACATAAAGGTCCAGTTTGAGATGTATCTCTTTGTTCAGCTTTTCTTGGAGTTTCTTTGTTTGTTTAAATCTCTCCAGTTTCTTGCTGACAACTCAGTTTTAACAATTTCTCCTTCATGTATATTTAGAGAATTTTAACGGGAGCCAGAACACATTTAACATAATCACGATGGACCTAATTAAATAGGGGACAGATGGCGATCTTTCCATAATACATGGAAATCTTGTAAGATTTCTTTTTAATTGAGCATGAAATACACAACAGATTTATTGCCACCTAGGTAGAATTACAGACTCAAGAGTAAATATACATGATGGTGCACACATACATAAAAGTTTTCAATCAAGAAAATAAAAAATAAACACCTGTGGAAAATATTTTACACCACTTGCTACGCAGATCAGCCTAGAAGTTTGAGAAAATCTTCCATCTCTTCCAGTAATATTAGAATATAATGTACAATACTCCTTGCTTTTTCTAATTATTTCTCTAAACCCAAGTTAAAGTAATGTAGTACATTTCTCATAATGTATTTCACAGGTCCATTGAAAATAATCTCACTGTTGTGGAGAAAATATGGAAACACCTGCATTCATATGTGATTCTGTCATTAATCAACTAAATTGAAGGTCAGCTAATTTACTGTAGAATAGACACTATAATTCATCCTCAAGGATCTTTATAAGGATTTCAAGCAGTGAATATAAAGCTCCTATCATGGTTCTTGCCCTATGGAGAATGAAAAAACTAGCTGAACTCTGAAAACACTCTTACTAGTATTTGTTTGAAGTGAAAAACTGATTTATTCCCTAAATTTTCCACCTGTATATACTTAGTACAATACTTAGTACAATGTGAAAGTTGGAAGAGATCTTAGAGATCAACTAGTTCTGCAGACTCAGTTCAGACTCAGTTCAGAAAGAGTGAAACAAGGCCTGCTAAAAACTCATATTTAATTTTGACACAATGTAGTTTTCTAAATTAATACCCAAAAGTCCATAAACATAAAATTCATAATTCTATGATCTATTGTTTTTGTTTTTATGATATTGTACATCATATATACTCTGCCTGTTGTAGTTAAAAGAAAATAATACGTTTATAAATGAAAATTCATAGGACCTGAAGAGTGAAGTATACAAATTCACAAAATAATCTTTATTCTGAATGAAAACTTTGTTATATGTTTTAACTGAAAAAGCAAATCAGAAACTAAGCTTCCCTGATGTGTCCCAGACACACATTGTTAACCCTTTGCTTGGTGGTTGTGAGCAACCACAGCAGGAAAGGTGCTCTATGGGAAGGACAGGGGACCTTGGAACCCTCCAAATTTATTTGCAGTAGCATTTGCAGTGGTCCATTTAGTGGATTCACAAATTTATATAATTTAGTTTTAATCAAAATAATTGTACCAAGCTGACCTGTGGCTTGAAGAGATTTTTATAAACATTGAGAATGAAAATTATTAATAGGAGTGAGAGCAAAAATTTAAAATAATAGAATTGGCAGTTGTACTCCTAGAGCAAGCTGTTAGCTGCTTTGGGGGGTTGTAACACTTTTTATTATTTTAAAACAAAAATAGGATAAAAACAATGATACAGAATTTCAAAACAAAATAAGAGATTGACAACGGTTAACATGTAGTGCATTGTTACCTTCAAAGTAGTTGCTCATATTATAAGATATGGTCATGAAAAGATGATAGAACAACAAAAGCACAATTTCTTCAAAGTAAACTTTTTTCAAAGATCTTGAAAGTAAAACTTTAAAAACCACATACATTAAATGGTAAGAATGATTTTAAAGTAGAGTTTTGAAAATGTTTCTATTGTTACATGATATTATGTCAATATTATATGTTTTTATTTCTTAAAAGAAGTCCAGCTCTCTGCCCACAGAGAACATCTCAGGACTGGCTCTCTCTGGGCTTCCTGGACCAGCTTAGGCATGCCCTCCGCCCTCAGAGAACATCTTGGGACAGGTGCTCTCTGGGCCTGTGGGACCAACTAACCCGCCATCCGCCCTCAGAGAACATCTCTGGACCAGTGCTCCCAAGGGCTGCTGGGGACAGCAGGCCCACTCTTCACCTGCAAGGAACATCCAGGAGACTGGTTGTGGAGGGCCAGAGCTGCCTGAGACCTCATCTGCTGGATCCACCCTTCCAACAGGAATAGTGGACTACAGTGGACAACCATGCTGGCTGGATGAGAGGCCCAGGAACTCCTCACCCAAACAGAAGACTTCATCAAGCTTCAGTCAGTGTGGTGAGTTTGCCCCATAAAATAGAGGTTTGCAGTGGGTAAATAGGGGCAGAAGTGAAACTCCCTCCAAGTGTAAGACCTTGGCTAACCTGGCAAGAGAGTGGGTAATCCCCTACCCCCACACAGAGAACATCAGACAGGTTGAGGAGTGCACCAATATTGCCCTGCCCAAATTTGGAGGGAATTAAAAGAACTTATGAGACCCTCAGTGAAACACTAGGGCCTCAACTCACACAAACACTATGGCTAGGGAGACCTGGTAACTTGACACAACCTGGAGATATAACAACAGCAGGAACTAAAAGTTGCCCTACATCAATAATTCTGGGCTAGTTAGCCCAGAAAGAATATATGACTAACCCAACAGACAGGGTAGGAGGAATTAAGGAGACTGGATCTCCTCTTCATTGTCGTACCCAACTATTTTGACAGACATCAACCATACAGCAGAACCTTGAAACACACACTACAGAAAGTTGTGACTGTTGGAACAGAAAGAACAGAAATTTACCCCAAAGGGGAAAATGACTAAACAAAAAGACAAAAGGCAATCCCGAACATCTACTCCATCAGGGGCAAGTCAGGCGGTAATGAAATAGAGGACCCTAAAATTCATACACCAGAAATCTCTGAAAAGATAGCAAATGAAGTAAAGAAACAAATCCGTGAGGCTATGGAGGAACTCAAATTAGAAATAATGTCTTATGTAAAGACAAAAGTAACAACCTTAGTAAATGAGTTGCTCAACATAGCTAGAGAAGAAATAGATAGGAAATTACAGAAGCATGGGACATTGATTGAAACTTTGAATGAACAATGTAGAAAACAAGCAGAATCTATGAAACTAATTGAAAGAGATATGCAAGAATCAAAAAATTGTATTGAAAGCTTGCAAAGCCACTTAAATGAAGCTGAGGATAGAATCTCGGACCTTGAGAACAGGATTGCAGATAGCGATCTTGAAAGGGTAGAACTTATAAAAACAACAAAGCAGCATGAAATGACAATCCAACAGCTACAAGATGAATCCAGGAGAAACAATGTTACAGTAATAGGCATTAGTGAGGAGGCAGGAAACAATGCAAAGGATATAGCTAAGCTGTTCATAGAAATACTGGCAGAAAATTTCCCAAACATGGGGGGGGGTCTGATATACAAATAAGTGAGGCATATAGAATGCCACACAGTCACAACCAACACAAACCTACACCCAAACATATAATAATTAAGATTTCAGACATACAGCATAAAAACAGAATACTAAAAGCTGTTAGAGAAAACACCCAACTCACCTATCAAGGAAACCCTATTAGAATCACAACAGACTTCTCAGCACAAACCTTCAGGTTAAGACAAGCTTGAAGTGAAGTATTTCAAGCCCTAAAAGAAAACAACTTTCAACCCAGACTGATGTACCCAGCAAAAATCTCTTTCAAATTCAATGGAGAAACAAGATACTTCCATGACAAAGAGCAACTAAAGAAATTCATATCCACCAAACCAATCTTAGAAAAAGTGCTGAAGGGCATCCTAGGTAGAGATAAAAATGACCACAATCTCCAGAACAACAACAGAAAGAAATCACCAGGCTGGACAAGAAAGTAAACAAGGGATAAAAATAGAAAACTAACAACAGTAACACAACATGGCAAAGTCAAGCCAGTACATATCAGTGATATCCATAAATGTAAATGGGATCAATTCACATATCAAAAGAAACAGGTTGGCAGAATGGATCAAGAAACAGGATCCCACAATATGCTGTTTACAAGAAACACATCTGACTCAAAAAGAACCCATAGATTAAAAGTCAAAGGATGATAAACAGTATTCCATGCAACAGGAACCCAGAAAAAAGCAGCGTAACTATTCTATTTGCAGACAATGTGAACTTCAATCCTAAGGTGATTAAAAGAGACAAAGAAGGTCACTACATACTCATAAGTGGATAATCTCAAGATGAAGAACAATTATAAATATATATGCACCAAACACAGGAGCACCCAACTATATAACACAGATACTAAGCACATGAAAAACCAAATACACAAGAACACAATTATTACAGGTGATCTTAGCAGCCCACTGTCACAAAGAGATCAATCAACTAGACAAAAAATCAGCAAAGAAATAATAGAACTGAATCATACCTGTGAGCAATTGGACTTAGTAGATGTTTACAGAGTGTTCCACCCAACCACATCAGAACACACATTCTTCTCAGCTGCCCATGGGACATTCTCCAAAATAGACCATATATTATCCCATAAAACATTCTTAAGTAAATGCAAAGTTATTGAAATTATCACATGCATACTATCTTACCATACTGCACTGAAATTGGAAATTAATGGCAAAAGAATTGCAAAACTGGTATGAATACGTGGAAGTTAAATAACACCCTTTTGAACAACCAGTGGGCTACAGAGGAAATTAAAGAAGAAATAAAGTAATACCTACAATTCAATGAAAATGCAGACACAACCTACTGTAATCTATGGGATGCAATGAAAGTGGTCTTAAGAGGAAAATATATAGCAATAAATTGTCATATCAAGAAAACAGAATGAGCACAAATAAACAACCCAATGCTTTACCTCAAGCTTCTAGAAACAGAAGAGCAAGTTAAATCTAAATCTCATAGAAGAGAGGAAATTGTAAATATTAGATCAGAAATCAATGCAATTGAAACTAAAAAAATACAAAGAATCAATGAATCAAAAAGCTGGTTTTTTTGAGAGAATAAACAAAATTGACAAGCTTCTAGTTAACCTTATAAAGAAAAAGAAAGAAAAAACCCAAATTCACAGTATAAGGACCAAAAAGGGGGAAATTACTACAGATCCCATGGAAATTCAAAAGATCATGAACACCTACTTTGAAAATCTCTACTCACAGAGAAAAATGCAGAGGAAATGGACATATTTCTAGAAACATCTGAACTACCAAAGCTCAACCAAGAAGATATAGCAATTTTGAATAACACAAACAGCTATTGAAATTGAAAACCTAATAAAAAACTTACCAACAAAGAAAAGAGAAGACTTGATGCCAATACTCCTTAAAATCTTCCATGAAATTGAAAAGAAAGCAATACTCCCTAATTCATTGTTGGAGGCAAGTATTACTCTGATACAAAAACCAGAGAAAGATCCAAACAAAAAGGAGAACTATAGGACAATCTCAATAATAAACATAGATGCAAAGATTTTCAATAAAATACTATCAAATAGAATGCAGCAAATCATCAAGAGATTATACATCATGACCAAGTAGGGTTCATTCCAGGAATGCAGGGATGGTTTAACATATGAAAATCAATAAATGCAATATACCACATCAACAGAGCCAAAAACAAAAACCACATGGTCATCTCAATAGATGCAGAAAAAGCTTTTGATAAGATCCAACACATGTTCATGATAAAAACCCTTCAGAAACTCAGAATACATGGTGTCTACCTCAACCTTATAAAGGCCATCTATGATAAACCAACAGCCAATATTATATTAAATGGACAAAAACTAAAATCTTTCACTTTAAAATCAGGAACAAGACAAGGATGTCCACTATCACCACTCCAATTCAATAAGTTCTGGAAACACTAGCCAGGGCAATCAGACAACAGAAAGAAATAAAAGGAATAAAGATAGGAAAGGAAGAATTTAAATTATCACTATTTGCAGATGTCATGATACTCTCTATAGAAGACCCAAAAAACTCCATTATAAGACTACTAGAGGTAATAAACAAATTCAGCAGTGTAGCTGGCAACAAAGTCTATGAACCAAAATCAATGGCCATACTCCCCAAACTGTTATACAGGTTTAACACAATCCAAATAAAAATACCATTGACATACATAACAGATCTAGAGAAAACACTCCTAAAATTTATTTGGAAACAGAACAAATGAGAAACTCACTGAAAGAGAAATTATGGAAATATCACCCTTCACAATAACATCTAATAAAATGAAATACTTAGGAATCAACTTAACTAAAAATGTAAAAGACCTATATACTGAAAACTATGCTACACTAAAAAAGGAGATTGAAGAGGATATTAGAAAATGGAAAGATGTTCCATGCTCTTGTCTAGGCAGAACCAACTTTGTGAAAATGGCCATACTTCCAAAACTGTTATACAGATTTAATGCAATCCCAATCAAAATACCATTGACATATCTCACAGATGAGAAAACACTCCTAAAATTCATTTGGAATCAGAAGAAATCTAGAATAGCAAAGGCAATTCTGGGCAATAAAGGCAAGGCAGGAGGCATCTCAATTCCTGACTTGAAACTGTACTACAAAGCCATGGTGATAAAAATCAGCATGACACTGACAAAGAAATAGACCTGAGGATCAATGGAACAGATTAGTAGATGCAAGTATAGGTCCAAAGACACTCAGCCACCTGAATTTGATGAAGGGGCTAAACATGTTCACTGGATGAAGGATAGCCTCTTTAATGAATGGTGTTAGAAAAATTGGCTCTCCACATACAGAAGACTGAAGCTAGATCCGTGCCTATCACCATGCACAAAACTAAAGTCTAAATGGATTAAAGACCTAAACATTAAAACAGATACACTAAATCTACTAGAAGATAAGGTTGGTAGAAATCTTGGAGACATAGGGGTAGGCAGAGAACTCATGAACAAAACTCAAACTGCATGGGAAAAACTTCAGAGAATCAACAACTGGGATCTCATATTATTGAAAAGCTTCTGCACTTCAAAAGAAATCACCAGCAGAGTGAAAAGAAAACTCACAGAATGGGAAAGAATTCTAGCCAGCAATCCCTCAGATAAAGGACTTATATCAAGAAGATATAAAGAATTGAAAAATATCAAGCCCCCCAAATTCAAAGACCCTCTCCAAAAATGTGCATCTGAAATGAACACCAAGTTCTCATATGAAGATATTCAAATGCCAAATAAATACATGCAAAAATGTTCACCATCACTGGTCATTTAAGAAATGCAAATTAAAACCACATTGAGATTTCATCTCACTCCAGAAAGAATAGCTGCCATCAAGAAATCAACTGATAACAAATGTTGGCGAGGCTGCGAGGGAAAAAGGAACACTGCTTCACTGTTGGTGGGACTGTAGGCTGGTGCAACCACTATGGAAATCAGTATGGAGAATTCTTAGAAGACTAGGAGTGGAAGCTCCATTCAACCCAGCTAGTTCCCTCCTGGGGATTTTCCCAGAAGAACTGAAAAGTTCATATCACAGTGATATATGCACACCCATGTTTATAGCAGTCCAATTTGTATAACTAAATCTTGGAAACAACCAAGATGCCCATCAACTGCAGAGTGGATGAAAAAGATATGGCATTTTTACACAATTGAATATTACTCAGCTATAAAATGGATGATCTTGAGGCCTTCATAGGGAAATGGAGACAACTTGAGACTATCCTCATTAGTGAAATAAATAAGAATCATATTTATAAATATCACATTGTGTCTCTAGTGTAAAAAGTAATAACAACTGTAGGAGTAATATTACCCAAAATGCATAATTTCTACTGTAAAAATGAGAGGAACAGAAAGTGCTGTAAAGGATATAACAGCATGTATGTTTAAGTGTGTAAGATAGATGACCATATTGCTGTTTTTGTTACATTGTTGAGCAGAGCTGTTAACAGTCTCATTGTTTGAATGTCTACTTTGTGTGCTTCAATTTTGTAACTTGAACAACTGTTTCCAGTGATGACAGTATGTAACTTTTTATCAAATGGCGTTTTCCTAGTGTTTTTGCTTTTGTTTCTGTTGTTGCCATTCTTTTATTTTTTCCCTTTGGAATTCTGTATTGTTACTACCCTTTTTGTCTTTTGTTTGTTTTTTTTTCTCTTTAAATAAAGAGAAGAAGAAGAGAAAAAAAAAAAAAGAAAGAAGTCCAGTGTCCGAACATATGCCTTCACCTGTGTGCACACACACATATACACCTGGTGAAGCCTTTTTCTAAATTTCTTTGTCATTGTTTTATTTTCATAACTTTGCTTTTAGAACAATTCCTTACTTTATATTTTGTTCAAAATTTTAAAATACAAATAAAGTTTTCTTCTATGATATAACCTTCTTATAATGTTTGCCTAGGGATTATAACAAACTGGCTTTTAGTTGAAATACAATTCCATAAAAGG
>PVJX010050341.1:0-10710 GCA_004027295.1 Dolichotis patagonum | reverse complement strand
TATATAATATGAACCTTAAAATGGCTTTTTTCCTACTGTGATTGTAACAGACTTTATGATGATGAGTTTTCAAATAATAATTCAGTTCAAGAAAGCTATCTGTAAAATAGTACATGTATAATAATAACTAATACTTCCTATTTTATGAAATTTTAGACATTTTTGTCTCTGTTTATGCATGAGGGAAGTGAACTTACAAAGGTTTCATATATTGCTCAGGATTTACCAGGGAGTAAGGCCAAGAATTGGAACTCATTCAGGTCACCAGACTCCAATGTTGTTCTCTTTCCTTGGAGCTGCAGTATCAAATGTTCTCCAAATGTTAATAGTCCTGTGATGATCATAATGAGAGGAAATCCATCTTTGCAGTTACGTGGCTGATGAAAATCCCAATTTCATACATAAAAACTCCCTTTAAAAAACCAATCAATATTTCTTAAACAAATATTTTCATGTAACTCTAACCAACAGCACCATACTTTTTGGTGCTAACTCTCCCTCCTCAGTCTGTAGGAAAGTGGGAAAGTAACTGACCACACTTGCTGGAAGACAGAAGCCATGGTGTGTCCGTGGGATTCTACCCTCTGCCCCCTTCATGAAGGACTGGGCAACAAGAAGGGATTTATCTTAAGGGGATCAATCCACTGGCTTTCTCCGTCTCAGTATGGCCCATATTAAGAAGATGAACTAAAATAACAAGACTTTTTTTCCTGGAATGTAAGACTGAGTTAGCAGTAGGGCCAGCACCACCTTATAGAAAGTATCAGAAAAACCATGATGGTCCATGTGGAAGTTGAAGCTAAGAGAAATTGAAAAATCATATATATATATATATATATATATATATATGTCATAAGAGCCACCATTTCTGTGGTACTTAATGTGTATTTCACATCCTTAATTTTTTTTACCCTATGAAAGAATTGCTGTTATTGACAACTCCTCAACACTGCCATTTCTCTTATGAAAATGCTAAGACACAACAGAATGAAAAATCTCTAACAAGGTCATACAGTTTGGCAGGAGAGAAAGATTGAAAGCCAAGCCTCGAAGCTTTACTGTCAAATCTGATTTCACACAAAGGCCATTTGTTGTATGTCCATAGAGAAGGTAACCACATCTACAGAGAAGTAAAGAGTCATGAGAAGGAAAGACACAAAGAGGGGAGAGAGGAGAAAGAGGAAAGAGAGAGAGAGAGAGAGAGAGAGAGAGAGAGCGCACTCCTGATCCTAGCTCTACTGTGGCTCTTTTTCCCAGATTCCTGTAAGATTCCTGCTTGTGTCCTTACATAGGACAACTTCAGCATCTCTTTTCCTTGTATACGGGAGTTCTCTAAGTAAAATAATATGACTCTTTTTGCTATTTTGTAAATACAATACCTAAAGTGTTAAAATTTGTCATTAATAATTTTTGCTTGAGGTTGGATCTCTTAAAGCTTTCAGATCCAGTAGGATAGATAAGGTAAACAAATACACACACAAGAGAAATATTCATTATTGCAAAAGTTCAATGCAGATATAATCCAGATAAGAGTTAAAGTAAACTTAATAAAATCAAAACTATTGGTCATAGATTGTAAAACATTCCTGAAGAAACAGATATAAGCTGGGATATAAAGGAAAGAAGGATAAGTTTGCCTAATAGACAGCTTGAGTCAGAGTAAGTGAAACAATTTTTCCTTGGTGAAGAGAAGGGAAAAAATATTGAGAGGGTTGAATAATAAAATCATCTATGTTTGTGTGTGTGACAACTACTAGAATGTAAGGGAGCAGAAAATAGTGAGTAGAAAAATTAAAATTAAACATTATAAAACTGTACAAGAGCTCGGCCAGAGTGATACATTTCTATGGTTTTCTAAAACTCAGACACATTTTTGGTTCTTGCTTTAGCAATTGCACTTAAATATAACATTTCATGCTTACAAAGCATCGCTGAGCTGGGCAGTATGGCACACGCATCTCATGTTCCGGTCCAGCGTGAGCTACTCAGAAACTTAGTAAGACTCTGTCTCAAAAAAGAACAATTGTGTTTAAAGGTTGCAGATGCAGCTCAGTGCAAAGGCCCTGGGTTCAATCCTTAGTGCCACATGTAAAAAAATCACTAAAATTTCCATTTTATGACTTTAAATAAAGTAAACAAGTATCCTGGAATCAAACACCTCCTGGTTCTGTGTCTTCTCACCTGTGTTTGCTTTGCTTGCTGGAGTGCATGCTGACACATACTAGGCACCCAATAAATACATGTAGGCTAAGTAAATAGGTATTCACGTTATTCTTCTCTTCAAAGGTGAGATTATATATTTAAAGACAAAAATGTTATCCAAAAACTTTAAGATGAATTATTTTTACTCATATCTTAGAAAAATATGCAATTTGCTTATTTTAATGTATTTTCCACTCTTCTACCAAACTACCTATCCTTACTGACTCATGAACTTTTTGTGATTATGGAATAGAATGGAAATGAATATTCCATTATGTAAGTAAATTAGATTTTGCCCTAAAATAAAGTGCTATCTGCTATGACTGCACAGAGCTCAAATAACACCCTCATTCTCTACCCCAGAAAACTCCAAAGGGTCTGGATTTGAAGAATTACCATGCTATAAATACAAACTAAAAATCCTAGAAACACAAAAGAAAATAAACTATAACTACTTACACTGAAAGTAATTGCCATCTAAATGAAGTTGAGTGTTCGCTAAGCCTGAAGCATAAAGCATCCATTTTGCTTTCTTTTTAAAGAAGACTTAACGCTCTGTGTGTTGGCTAATTTATTCCAAATGCAAGAGAATACAGTCTAAAAGGTTGTAGGCATAAATGAAGATTTGGAAAATTAAAGATGAGTACATGCAATGCTTCCATTTCTGAAGCAACCAGTAGGTAAGCTTTAGAAGCTTTGTTATTACCTCAAAATGAATGAGCATATTAAAAACAACTTTCTAAAAATAAAAATTGATGTCAACACAATATTCTGAATCAGTGGTCCCATATATTATGAAGTAATCAAATTTAAAACAGTCATCTTAGTTAAAAATATAAATATAGAAGCAAAGAGAGCCTTCACTATATCATACATGGCTTTAAAAACATTTATAGTAGTTATATTTAAATTAAAAATTAAAGCATTCTTTAAAAAGAAGAAAAAATAGAATGCCGAACATATTAATAGAAAATTATTTGAGCATTCTATGTCAAACAAATGACAAATCTGGAAAAACATTTGTAATAAATTCAATAGTCAATAGCTTTAAAATATTAATATATATATAGAATATGTTTTACAAAATATAAATGCACTTAACCCCACCCTTAAGTGGTAAATTACTCTTAAAATGGCAGATTTTATATTATGTATATGTTGTCACAATTATTAATATATTTTACATAAATACAGTAGGAATAAACTAAGAATCCAATAGAGTCATAGTAAAAAAGTGATATTTATTTCAAAACATAAATATTACTTCTTATCAAAAATTAGAGAAAGTGATTGACAAACAGCAGTTTGGTACTGCTAGGATTCATCAACAGTTTATCTACTGATGCGGTTAAGTAACGATGGTGAACCCCCACAATGGGGTGCAGGGCAGTGAAATTGGTGCTTTCCAGTCTCAGGTCCCATCCTGATGGGACCTTTATAAGTAGGATAACAGTGCGCATTGCAGCAGGTATGGTGGGTTGTTACTCACAAGCCATTCCTCACCCCAGACTCAAGGATCTTCCTACCTTGCTGAACTGTAAACCCTGGAAAGTGAAATGCCGCTATCCAGAAGTGCTAGTAGTTGCGATTCTAATAAAATGTGAACTGGTACAAACTGATGCCTTCAGTGAGCCTGGGGAAGCAGGTAGAGGCCGTGCTGGGCCTTCTCTGGGCAACACCAATGTAGAGGCACACCGGGCTATGACAATAGAGTTACGAGGCCTGCCCATGCTCCCTGGGAGTCAAATATGGGGCATTCGTTTCCTGGCATGGGTTTCTGTCAGTAAAAGGCGGTTCTGGTTCCATCATCGGATGGTGATTTTTGAATTCAGCAAGTGGCTTCCTGCTCATTTACACAAGACAGATCAGTTTCTCTTCTGGTCCAGCCGATGGCTTACAGAGTTACCTGTGGAAGCCCTAACTTAGACTCTACACAAATTCTGTAAGGCTTCTGCTGCCTAGAATAATAATTAATGTTTTACTACGACTACGTCCTCTGGCTGAACTCTAGGTGATATATGCATGAAAAGTCTTTAGATGGTCATATTAGTGTCCCAATCATTCCACGTCTAGAATTCTGGTCTATAGAAATAATGCTTACTACATACAAGATGTATAAGACATGCTATGACATTACTAGTTGATTAGAATTTGAAACCATATAAAAATCAACAAGAGAACTAATAAGGTAAATTGTGAATAATCTAATGGAGGAAACAATGCTGCCGACAACACAAACCATCCTTAGACATCTCCCATAGTTCCCTCTCTTCTGATCAGAATTCTGATTCTAGTTATTTTTTCAGTTATTTAGTGAGTGGCTATATCATGTCAAGCACCCAGCAACCATTGCATTATTACAGCAAGGTAATAATAAAAATTCACAAAACCCCAGAAAACAGCCCACTCTAGTACCTCTGCAAACTAAGTGGACAAAAATCTATACACCATTGAAGCTTAGGTTCCAGGACAGGCAAGCAACCAATAAAAAATGGAAAGCTCTGCTCACTTCGGCAGCACACATACTAAAACATGGAAACCTAAAATAGACAGTATATCATATGAAAGTCAAGGAGGAAGGAGAGAGCAGGGTAGGGAATATGAGGATCGGGGTGATGGTTGTCATGTTCAGCAGTTTGGTTGGGGAGGTCCTCGCTGTGAAGGAGATATACAAGAAAGACCTGAGGAAATCGGAAATAAATTTGGTGCATGTGTGTGGACAGAATGTTCTAGCAATGAAACCAACAAGGAGAAAAAATTTCAGGCAGGATCCAAGGCACTCAGGGTGGCTGGAATAGGGTGAGGGGTGGGATTAGGAGAGAAGAACCCAGAATTTCCAGAGGGATAATCACATTAGACCCTACTGGCAATGGAAGAATTTCTGCTTTTTGTACAAAGGAGAGTGAAAAGCACCGTCAGGACAGGACAGAGGGTATTTGTTTTCTGATGTGTTGACTAATCATCTGCCTGGCCCCTGGGTCAGACTGTCAGAGGGCAGTAGCAGAGCTAGATACAAAAATGCACTATAAAATTAGATACAGAAGTGAATGTAACAAGACAACAAAAAGTAAACCACAAGTTAAAAATTAAAAATCCAACAGAGAATAAAAAATCAAAGAACTCTAGAAAATAGCCCAATATTTTTATTAATAAACTTCCCTACTCCTATTTAAAACATCTATGTTTACACATTTGTTCCTCTGTGTTTGTGGGAGATTGGTTCTAGGGGACTCCTCTTCTAAGGGCACCAAAATCTACAGATGTTCTAGGAACTTACTAAAATGGAGTAATGTTTATGCATAACCTGGGCATATGCTTCCAGACACTTTAAATCATCTCTGGATGACTTATAATACTGAAAATTGAGCATCTGCAGTGTAAGTGGTTGATAGAATACATTATTTAGGAATAGTAACAAGAAAAAATTCTGTACAGATGTAATTTTCCCCAATATTTTCTATTCACAGTTGGTTGAACCCATAAATATGGAAACTAAGAATAAGGTGAACATAAAAATTTTTTACAAATTTTGCTCCATTCTGTGATCACCTCTGATACATGAAAATACATTTGTAATGTTAAAGTCATGAGAGAAAAAATAGAAAGATAACTCCACTTTCCTCTACTATGGACAATCTTCCCAAATTTTTTAAAAATATCTGATAGTTTAGAAAGCTTTATTTCTTTTTTCACATCTCAATGCTGGTGATATGCAAATTTTCAGGATCATCTAACTCAGGAAAAATCCAATCAAGGTTTCTTCCACATATGAGCTGTAAAGTCAGAGCAAGCATGAGTTTTAAGTCACCTTATACCATCCCCATTACTGTGACTTGCTAAGACCATTTCATGTCACAAGAAACTTATTCTCTCAATATGTTCATAAAATAATCTAAGCCAATTCATTATTCCCATTCTAAGGAATGAATCTTAAGGAATGAATGCTTTTGGTATAAAATGAATCTCTATAATTTATTTCTTAATGTCACAACAATTTCTATTAGTTTTATCACATTTCCTTATCATTTTTGCTCCACATTCCTTTACTTTTATCTGAATTTTTTCTCAGTTCTGTAGCAACTACATACGTTCTATGGAAACTAAGCCTAGTAAAAGAGGACATGAGGAAATAGGTGAATGGACAGTACAAAACTAGTGGGAACAATAAATGGCGGGTCCCAGAAGATACTAGAGTGGAGAAAGGAGCTGGGAAGCTAGGGGAAACTTCAGTCAAGAGGACACCTCTGTTAGGACATCTATGACTCTCTATAGTGGTTTGGTATGTATTCCTCCCATAGCACTCTCCATTCTAGCACTCTTCATGCAAGCAAGATACATTACACCATTTTAACTAGCAATACTCCTTTTGACATTAAGCTCTTTGAAGGTAGGGTCAACCTATTTGCTCACTACTATATCTTAACATACAGTCAGAATGAAATAATTATGCTCATTTAATGAATAAAAGAATGAATGTTACTTTGGAGATTTTTAATAAATTGGAGAAATTGTTGCAACATAAGGTGATCAGAATAAAACAGTAGATATCAAAATATGTACTACAGAATGATAATTATTGGATTATTACTGAAGCTGAGTACAGTCTTCTCTCTACTTCTGTGTATATTTGAAATTGTCAACAACAAAAAGTAACAAATATTACACAACTTTAATACCACCTATGTTGAGAACACCGTACATTGGAAAGAACATAGGGGAAAAAATCTTAATTTTTGAAGTCATGTTTACACATGCTTTGAGCATTTTTCATGTGCTTTATTTAATTCTAAAATGACCCATGACTCTGTATAATTCCTTTCTTTTGCATACTGACTAGACCAAAGATTGCAGTGGAATATCACTCCCAAAACCGTGTTATATTACTTGGAAAAGTGAAGGGATTTTGCAGAACTATGTCTTTACTCAGTTGACTCCAATGAGTCAACTGACCTAATCAGGTGAGTCCTTTGAAAGGGAGTTCCAGGAACTGTCTGGAGAGAGAGACTCCTGTGGCCCTGAAAAAGCAAACCACCATGAATTCTGCTACAGCAGCAGGAAAATTCTGTCTGCAGCCATTGTTTGCAGTACGATCCCAGCTTCAGATGACCCTACAGTCCAACCAGAATTTTGCTTGCATTCTTTGAGACTTAGATCAGGTAACCCAACCCGCTGGAAACTGTGAGATCATTAATGTATGTTCCTTTAGGCTGCTAAGTTTGTGGTAATTTGCCATGCATTGATAGAAGCTAATACATTTTTTTTGCCACTTTTCTGAATTTTCAAGATTTTTTGTAATACATTTTTATTTCATAACTGTAGAAAAGGTTATTTATAAGAAAAACTGAAGAAAATTAATGTGGCTAATTCAGGCTGTATTTTCCAGGAAAGAGAACTGACATCGTTTTCCTTAATCTTATTAACAAAGAACTATATCAAATAGGAAGAAATCTCTGTATTTTAATGCTCTGGACAAAATCCAAAGTCATCTAACTTAAGGACACGAACTAACGCACTCTATGAAATTGAACTGGTTGATGCTGAAACAAATGTGCTGAAAGATAAACCTTTGCATAAATCATTCTTCCATGCTGTGCAGATTCATTGACACCATCTCAAATGAACAGATTTTAATTTCAGTTTAGCCACTATCACCCATCAGGCTAACCTACTGATTAAAGATAGAGTTGAGTGGAAAAAGAAGCCATTCAGGAAACAAACAATACAACTATCAGTCAAGCTTGGGGATGATAATATTCAAATACTATATAGTACTTGACTCTCTAGGCCCACTCCATGGAGACCTAAAGAGCAGTTAAACACTTTAATGCTAATATAGAAATTATCAATGCAAAAGTTCACAGTATCAATTAGGATGAGGACTCAAAGATACCACGAGGGATTTACTGAGCATTCACAATAATCTAGAGTCTCTATGGTGTGTAATTAGCTCTGATCTGAATACAGAAGAAAAACACCCACCTGCCTCCTGCATCTGCAAATTAAATGGAAATAAGATAGGGAATTATCATGCCTGCGTCTTTTAAATCCATCCTGGTGACTTTTTGATTCCTTAATTAGCCAAGTGAAATTCATTTTTTATTTATTGGCTTATGTATTTGGTGTTCGCTATCATTTTTTTTCAATCTAGGTTTACATTGTTCGTCTCCAGAAGCCCAGAATCCCTACATCAGCCATGTCTTCTCAAATATAATCCCAACTGGCCCCAAGAGAAATGAAGACCACCTCAACCAGCACCACCTTCCTAATTTATTTTCCCATAGTATGAGTCACTATTTGACATACCATATATTTCATTTATAAGTTCTTTCATCCTCAAAAAGTTTCTCTCTGTTAAGATAGGAATTTTTGCTTTGCTTGCTAATAACCAATCCAGTGTTCAACACAATCAATAAAAGTTCAATCAATAAACATTGCTTAAATGACTAGATTGATGGATGGATAACTAGATGGATGGATGGATGGATGGACTGATGGATGGATGGTCGACACTAGCTCTTCCTTTTATAATAAAGTTTACTCTCAATATCAGAAAATCAACAAGGAAATTTTTGGTTGCTGAAAGTTTCACCAAGTCACAAAATTAAACTGAATAATAAACATTAAAAACGGATAAATCCAGGTTCCACCAAAGAACAAAAGTCAAATCCCACTTACTACCTGACCCCACATGCCTTCATTCTGACTGCTAAATTATAGTAGTTTAAGGAGTATTCTTCCAGCCTGACCTCAACTGTAATTAACTTTTTCAGTGACCTTATAAGTGACCCCAGAAAAGTTCCTTGCTTTCCCACCCTCTAAAAGTACAGCAAGAAGATGTCCTTTCATGTGGACCCGGAAGTAGGTTCTTGCCAGACGCCAAATCTACCAGTGCCTTGATCTTCTACTTTTTTGCCTCTGGAGTTGTGAAAAACAAATACCTGGGGTTGCTGAGCCCTTGATCAAATGTGGCTTGTCACGGCTACCCAAGCAGACTAGAACTAAAGAGTGACACATGTCTTATTCTGCAATGTGTTGGTCTCTAAAAGACCACTAAGCATAAGAGACAAGAAACAGGCCATAAATTGAAACTCAGCAGTTTCAGCTATGTGAACTGCGTCAATCCAAGGTGTGGGGAGGCAGGGTCTGGTAGTAGCAAATGGGTATTATATTGCTTATACAGCCTTTAAAAAAGATGAGTTATGCCATTATGCCACTTAACCCAACTTAACCACTGAAACTAACTTGAGTTACGAACAATGCAGTGATAAACATGTTTAAAGCACATATGACCCTTTAACTCATTCACAGTAATGAGGAATACTCCCACTTAAAGTTAAGCGAGGGTATTCATTTTACTGCCTCAAATTTCCCACTAATTTCCAAAATGGACCCTAGATCTATGGAAATAGAAATTATACATAAACAATAGGTAAACACGCCTGATTTAAATTTTGTAGAAATTCCCCCTCTTACAAAGTGCTAGAGAATAGTAGTTTTCCTATTGTCTTTATCAAATATGGATTCTATCTTCAAATGGAAGGAAGAAACATAGCATTCTGTTTCTCCTATCACTATATGGGCTTGGCAAGTTACCGAGCTTCTGAAAGTTCATTTTCCACTTAGGCAAAATGAAGAAATTGGACAAATTTCTGTCTAGCTCTGAAGGAGGGTCAGCTCTGCTTTACCCAGACCTCTCGTGGCTCTGTTTCCATGGGGCTTGACTGATCAAGGTACATGGCCAAAGGAGATAAAGCACAAATTGTAGAGCTGCCAAGCCAGAGTCACACAAGCAAAAAATAACCTAGTTCCTCAGCATTTACATAACACTGTACTACAGTTTCAAACTATGTTTGGACATTAATCCACATGAATCATAATCACAAATGATGGAAGAAAATGCAGAGGCACAGGAAATTGACTGGAAAACAACAAAACACATCAGAAGAAAAAAGACATTTTAAAATAGACAGTGATTACAGAGTTGCATGCATTTTTGTTCTGAGTTTGTAGAACATAACACTACTGGGATTCTCCTTCTTAGTCCTTGGTGTGGGGCTTCCTCACAGCCGCCTACAGCTCGGGCCATGCAAACATCAACAGATCAGACGAGACAAAACTGAACAGTGGCCAAAGCTTCATTTGGGTCAAGAGAATAATTTGTGGTGCCCGAGAACAAATATGTTCTTACAGAGCCAGGCGTGGTGGAACAGGTCTGTAATCCCAGCACTTGAGAGGCTGAGGAAGGAGGACTGCTGTGAGTTGGAGGCCAGCCTGGCTTACAAAGTGAGTTCACAGCCAGTATGAACTGCACAGTGAGACCTTGTATTTAAAAAAAAAAGATAAAAAACTATTCTTCTTAAATAATAGATAACTAAGAATGACATCTCTGAAAATTAATAATTTAAGTTTCTCAAAGGAAAGACTGTAGAATGAAATCATACTTTATTCAATAAAGATACTGAGTGCTTCATATGTACTGGGGATTCAAAGATGAAAAAGACATAACTT
>PVJX010050340.1:0-10724 GCA_004027295.1 Dolichotis patagonum | reverse complement strand
AGCAGGAGATATTATGGTGGCCATTATTGATTTCCTGTTGTCCTGTTTTATGGTCTTGTGGTGCTTTCATTCTTTTGCTCTGGCTGATTTTGTACTGTTTTGTTTTGTTTGATTTTATAGTGTGAGGTTATGGACAGCTATTTTGAAGAGAATGAGAGACATTATGGTGGCCATTGCTGATTTCCTGTTGTCTTGTTTTGAAGTCATGTGTCACTTGCATTGTTCTGTTCTGATTTGCTTTATTCTGTTTTGTTCTTTTAAAATAAAAAAAAATACATCCCCATTCTTGGTACCCTTCTCAATATTACAGGATTTGGAAACTTGCAATTTATATATAGTTTTTACAAATCCACTTATTAAGTAAAAGATGTTGGCTGGAGGCTGAAATGTGTGGGGAAGGAAGAAGCCCTTGTTTTGTCCTACATTCTAATAGTGCCTCAGGCAGGAGCAGCAGAGCTCCTGGGATCCTCCAGAGCTACTGTTCCTCTGCAGTAGTGGCATGCCTAGCAGACTAGTACCTGCTGGGGGCTGGCTTCACCCAGGTGACAGAACCTTCCTGATCTCTTTTCTATCCTTTCTGAGGCCTTTTCTTCCTTAGATTATTCCTGTGTGCCTAACATCTTTATAAACATTTTGCTGTATTAAATCTCATTCTGCTCTAAATAAATTAGAAAGCATCATTCATAGAATGTTCTATAATGACAGAAATACCCTAATCGTGCCAACCAATATAGTATCTTCCAACCATATGTGGCCAGGGAGCTCTTGAAATGTGACTATTGCAACTAAGGGATTGAGAATTTCAATTTTCATTTAATAATTAAATGTAAATAGCCATGTGTGGTTAATGATTACCATATTGGACAGCACAAATCTGGAATGATTTATTCTCCAGACAGACACTCACTGACAGAGAACTTGATATAGAAAGCAGTTGTGGGAATCTGATGCTCAAAGTTGGGAATGTTGGATTGTAATATGACACAGGTGGGTTTCAATTCAGTGATGACCCTACTACCAGTGAAAAATAGGATACTATATCAAGGAAGAATCCAAACCTCATGGAAGGCAGCAAGGAGTAACAGGATTCTAACCTAGCTTGACACAACTCCTAAGATGCCAAGGCTCAGTAGATCAGAAAAAGACAGTTTACTACTCAACACAGTAAACAGCAGAGCCAACAAATTGGTAGAGCTGGTTTCCTTGTCCCTAAGTCCTGGAGCGTAATGCAGTGGTACAGATGCAGCCATAGATACAGTAGTGTAGTGCTATTTGTGAGGAATCCTAGCCTAAGAATTTAGAATCTTTTTAATACCAACCAATCTCCTTTCCATGGAAGTGAATAGTTGCTTGATACAGTAATCAAGCCATGGTTTAATGACCTACCTAATTGCTTTTCTGGCTAATTTGAGAAAGGATAAGGGCAGAGAACGGTTAATTCTTGCAGTTCAGAACAATTGGAGTTTGTGATGGATTACATCTCCCTACTATTAATAGTCCATGCCATGCATTGTGAAAGACTTAATTACACTATCATGTGTAATATTTGAGACAAAATGCCTATTGAAGGCAAGTCTTTGGGAGGCCAAATGCTTCTGGAAGGGACTGTTAAGATGGAAATTGTAGCTAAAAGGAATTTTTAATGGATTGGCTTTATCTGACTGCTGAAATTCTCATCAAAAGAAAATTATAAGCTGAGTTCTGAAATCACAGTTCTAAGGGTGTTCAGAGCTTTTTTATGGCTCTAAAGTAATTTTTTTTAAAAAAGAAACTAAGATGTCTAAAAGACTAATATAGTTGCAACTTAGACCCAAACTTTGACTGGTGGGCACAGAACTATACATGTTAACAGAAATCACAGATGTGTCAGGTTTCTTATATGGAAGTGAGGGCACTGAATGAGCAGGAATGGAATACTGAAATTTGGAATGGGGACATTTGGGTCAACTCAGGAAAATATGAGCATCTAGAACACTTAAGTCTTCTTGAGCTCCAGAAAAATGAAAATTAAACATCCTTTTTCTAATTTCTTAGGGGAAACATGAGATTATGATCATTTTTCAAAATCAGAGACAGAGAGAGAGAGAGAGAATGAAAGAGAGAGAACAAATAAAAGTGCATACTGCATTAAGATAACTCCATTCCCCCAAGGTCACTCAGAACTCATATTTGAAGATGGAATGTAAAAATTCAAAACCTTTTCTAAGTAAAATGAATTCAGGCGCCCTAGCTCCTCCAAATCACTTTGGTGCTATGTCACACCCTGCTGGTTATTATACAGAGGCAGGAGAATGAAACACAAAACCCCCAATAATAAATCTGTCAACTTTGGATGTATTCACTGCTTCTTGCCAACTCTAATTCCAATCCTCCTCTTGGGGGCTTACATATCCCTTTAACATTTGTTCCACACTTTTATTATTTGTTCATTGGAATGCTCTGCTTTCTGGGATGGTCTCCCCCAGGAAGCAAGTAATTATGATATTTTCTTGTGGTTAAGATTCCAAGGTGAAGAAGGAGAAAGGGTAAATGATTCTGTTTTGCTATTTGGGGCTCTACACAAAATTCCTAGTAACTTCAGTGAAGAGCTCTTTTTCATTGATAAGACTTCAGTGCAGTGGTAACACTTTATCACTCTACTCATCTGAGGCTAAAACAGTAGAGAAGCTGGGGGTAGTGGTAACTTTGTTTTCAACTCAGGGTCTCAGAATCTGGCAGTGAAAGCTGAATGTAATAGCAAATGCCTAAAATCCTAGCACTTGGGTGGCTGAGGCAGGAAGATCACTGTGAGTTTGAAGCCAAATTGGGCTACATAGTGAGTTCAAGGCCAGCCTGAACTACACAGCAAGAACTTAGCTCAAGAAAAAAAATCTAGTATTGAAAACAGAGGAGAAAAAAAAAGAAAAGAAAACAGAGGAGTAAAAAGTAGTTACAGTCCTGGGAGATCAATGCAGTTGTAGAAATAAGCACAAGGTGCTTTAGGTTCACTTGAGCTGTGGGTGAGGGGTAGAAAGAGAAGTGCTTTCCTGAACTTTTATACTGAAGCCTAAGAAGGGGTTATCCAAACCAGGATGGGAATGAGATTAGCACTGATCTTGACAGAGAACTAGCATAGGAAAAGCATGAAGGGGAAGAAACAGTGTGGTCATTCAGGAAGAGCAGTTTACGCCAATTGACTGGAGACTTGTGTCTGAGAGGAAAGTGACAAAATATAAGGCTGCTTTCCATTATACACATGTGGGAAATGATATCCAAAGAGAAGTACTGCTGTGTCTGAGGTCATACTTCTAGTAAGTGGTGAAGCTGGGATCTGACACAGTCATAGTCCTGGTCACTACAGAGGAGTAAAGATCAGAGAAGATATTTCCTGCCCACCAAGTTCCCATACCAAACCTCAAAGGCCAATATCTACTACCCTTAGAGGTGGTTGAGGTTGTTGGTCATGGGCCATCAAATCCCCCTAGGTGAGATGGGATTGCCTTTAGAAACCCCTAAGGATGAGGGCTCCATGTCATTGAAGCACCTCACAGAGATCATTGTCTCATTGGGCCTCTGGACATAAAGGGAAAACTACTGGGCATGGACAACTATTCTCACAAAATTAGGGTCTGGAAAATTATAATGCAGAATCACAGTTATAGAACATTAAATAGGATCCCTTTTTGGTGCTTAAAGTTTTTTTGACAAATCCTAGGAACCTTTGGTGAAGACTTGAAGCCCAAGTACCATGCAAATAATTATATACAACTTTAATAAATAGCTAGTATTTACTAAGCACCAGAGACTTTACATATGTCAACTCATGTAAATTTCTGACCATCCAAAAAAAATCAGATAATTCCATTTTACAGATGAAGAAATTGGAGCCTTAGATTTATGATTTGAATAAATTCATACAAGTAGTAAGAGCTAATAAAACTAGCAAATATTTAATGTCTACTATATGCCAGACTCCAGATTGTTCCAGATACCAATGTGTGCCTTCCCAGCTGGCATCCTAACTCTTCTCTGCTAACAGAATCGTAATTGTGTTCAGATATCCATCACTTAGGAAAAGGGATTCTATCTCCAGTATGAGTGGTCAAGACAATCATGGTGACCCTATTCTCCTTCATTAGTCATTAGATTAGAGAGAGAGGCTTACTACCCAGCTCTGGCCAAAGTAAGGAATTTATGGGAAAGATTTTCTAATTCATAGACATGAAAGATATATGATCCTCTTCTGCCACTGCATATTGTAGGATCTGGATGTGATATTTGGAACTGTGGCAGTCATCTTATTATCATGAGACAATCCAGCCTTGGAACGTCTATGCACTGAGGTTAATAGAGCATAAAGAGGGTCCTTGATGAATTAACCAATCATGAAACTTCCCCACTTCTAGACTTCTCATATGTGAGGTAACAAAATGTATTTGTTTTAGTCATTTTGCATTTTTGTTTGTTACTTGAAGCAAAGATATCCTGAAGATGAGATGTTTTCAAAATAATGATATACATTTTATCTTCAAAAAATGATACATATATGTGTTCTTATTTGTCAACAAAAATCAGTGAAGATGATGTTGTCATTTCTGTTTTATATATTAGAAAATGAAAGCTCAGAGAAGTTGGATAATTCATCCCATCACAGAGATTGAAAATGGCAGAATAGCATTAGAACTAGTTCTGCTTACCTCCAGAGTTCCTAACTATATTGTATTATGTAACAGTGAAAACTGAATTCATTTGGCTGGCTCCAAAGACTCTGTTCTTCTATATTTTGTTGCTTCCCAATTCCTGGGATAAAATTCCCAGAAACTTGAATCTATTCTGTATGGTACAAACAAGGATGAGGAGGGACGACCATAGGACACAGGGCAGGATGATTACAAGTGACACATTAATTCATTTGCCCTCAATCCCCTATTACCAGCAGACTGGGCTTTTTTTGCTACTGGAGTTTAAGGACATCTATGGAAAACCATGGCTAGACTCCAATGAGACACTACTGGACTAGCTCTAGTGCCTCTGTATGTGAAATCCTTCTCTTGATCCAGGTATTTAGTTCCACATGGATGGACCTAACAACCACTTTTCCAACTGTCCTAGAGGGAAATGACTTGGCATCATCCCTGGCAGAAAATTTTTTTTCTTGGTATGCTTTTATTTGAAAACCAAATACCAGAAATCTTTTCCCCTACGATGGGAAAGAAGACAAGAATGCTTCTTGCCCCAGATTTTCACCATACTATAGAAAGTTACCACCAGAGCAATTAGGTAAGAAAAATCAACAAAAACAAAAACAAAGAAGGATGAAAATCATCTGTTCCCAGATGACATCATCTTATATGTAAACAATTACACACATTATTATAGTTGATTAATTCTGCAAATATACAGCATATAAAATCAACACAATATACATTCACATAAACTAGCAATGAAAAATGTGAAAAGAAATATAAGACAAAGAATTTCATGTACAAGTGCAAAAAAAAAGTATTGTAAAAAGTATTTACTTCTAAATTTAACCAAGAAGGTGAAAGAGGCCCTGTGATTACAGATGGAAAGCCTTAGTATGTTCAAAATGACACTGCTACCCCAAAAGACCTATATACTTAATGTGATCTCTATGAAAATTCTGAAGGTAGCAGTGTGGTGGCCCATGCCTGTGATTCCAGCACTTGGAAGGCTGAGGCTAGAGGATCTCAATTTCAAGGCTGGTTTGTTTAAATAAATTAATAAATAATCCCAGTGACTGTGTGACTAAAATATTTTATTTATTTAGTATTTTTTGGGATTTATTTAGTATTTTTTGTAGAAACAGAACCCTGTCTTAAAATTGACAGCCTCATTAAAACTTACAAAACAACAAAGTTGGATGATTCATACTTCTTGAGTTTAAAACTTACAGCAAATTATCTGGAAAGCCTGGCTGAGATAACTGAAGGGCACTGCACTCAGCCACAGATTCTTACTGTGGACAAAAGCACCTTCTACTGGAAGGAAACGCCTCTAGGACCTCCATGGCCAGAGAGGAGATGGCAGCGCTGGACTTCAGCGCCCCCTGAGAGGACAGTCCGCCTCTCAGAGGGCTGATGCAGAGGACCACATGAGCTGCTTATGCACCACACTGTTCTTCAAATGCTGGGCCCTCCGGAGCCACATCAATCCACTCTGCCACGCTTTCCAAGTGCGACAAGCAAGACTGGGGACGGCAGCTCTGCCTGCAGCAGGGCTCGTGCCCTGGCAGAAACGTTAAGAAATTCAAATCATATAGTGTGTGATGGACAAATCACACCTAAGAGCCATTCATCTGCTGAAGAGTCTAGGATTACTTGAGAGGTACCAGGACAACTTTTTCTAAATGAGCTCAAAAAATCCGACAGAAAGGAGGAACAAAATCAGTTCAAATGAATATTTCTGAGTATCTTGCATTCATCATGTCCTATCTAGAACATGCTGATACAAATGGATACCATCTGACTTCTCTTAATTTCAGTCTGAACATGTGACTGTGTGACTAAAATAAATAGATTATATCCAGGATTTAACAAGGAAAATACAGCATATGGCAGGTACATCCAGATAAAAGAGTAACATGTGCCTAGAGCCATTTGGAATATTTGGAGGTGATACTGAGGTGAGATTTATAGAATGAATAGGTTTTGCACAGCAGGTAATGGGCAAAGAGGAAGGAAGACATCATGCAAGGCAAGAGCTCTATATCTGCAAAGAACATGAAGTGCTGTTCTGGTTGGAGCACTTCTTACTGATAGTTAGAGTTGATCCTATACAAAGCATTTTGAGGTCATCTTGGGGAAGGTCCAACATGCCAGGGCAGAAAATATGGCTTGAATTTGGTAGAAAATGAGAAACCATTGAAGAATTTTTAAAAATTTAATTTTAAAGAGAAAAAATAACAAAACTTCAAAACACAATGATTAGAGGATAACAATGACATACTGTTCTTTTCAATGAACTAAGAGAAATTAGTAGTATAACTATCTTAGCCTATATATATATATATATATATATATATATATATATATATAATTTCTTTCAGTTTCTCACACTAGGGAGACAATACAATGTTTACAGGTGAGTTTGATTTATTTCACTTATGAGTGTTGTTTCTAGTTGCACTTATTTACCTATAAACATCTCAAGTTTATCCTTCTTTATGGCTGAGTAATGCTCCATTGTATAAAATACTACATCTTTTATATCCATTCTTTTATTGATGGACATTTATGTTTGCAAGATCTAGCAATTACAAATTGTGCTGCTATAAATATGGGTGCACATACATTGCTGGGGTACAATGTTTTTAACTCTTCTGGGAAGATGCCCAAAAGGGGAGTAACTAGGTCAAACGGAGCCTTCAATCCTAGGTTTTTGAGAAATCTTCACACTGATTTTCACAGAGGTTGCACCAGTCTATCTTTCCACCACTGATTTTCACAGAGATTGCACCAGTCTATATTCTTACAAACAGTGGAGAAGGGTCTATTTTTCCTCACAGCCCCTCCAGTATTTGTTATTGGTTGATTTCTTAATACTAGCCATTCTTTTTGGGGTGAGGTGAAATCTCAGTGTTGTTTTAACTTGCATCTCTCGAATGACCAGTGCTGTTGAACATTTTTTCACATATTTATTTGCTGTTTGTACTTCTACATCTGAGAAGTGTGTGTTCATCTTAGATGCCCATTTTTGGATTGGGTCTTTAAATCTGGGAGGACTGATTTTTTTGAGTTTGGATAGTAAACTTGTTCTTTATAGTATTCCTCTGTCTGAGGAACAGATGGCAAACATTTTTTTTCCCACATTGTGAGTTGTCTATTCAATCTGTTGGTGGCTTCTCTTGCTGTGCAAAAGCTTCGTAATAAGATGAGATTTCCATTGTTGATTCTTTGTGATAGTTCCTGTGTGATAGGGTTTTGTTTTCATAAAGTCTTTGCCTATACCAATGTCTTCAGGAGTTTTACCTATTGTATCTTCCAGAAGATTTAATGTTTGTTTTAATATTTAGATCTTTCATGCATTTTGTATTCAGCTTAGTGCATGGTAAAAGATATGGATCCAACTTTAATCTTCAGTATGTAGAGCCCACTGAAGAATTTTGATCTGAAACATGACAATGTAGCATTATGCTTTAATGTATGTTACTTCTGCAGGTATAAGCAGAATCAGTGTGGCAAAAGATGGGCAGCAGGGAGATCAATTTGAAAACTTAGGAAATTCCTTCTCCCTGACCTGCTAGCAAAAGCAATGTTTGTAAAACCAGCTGGTCCTATATGTCTGACTTACTGCAGAAAGGCAGCTTCCATGGCCTGGGAGAAAACTACTCACACTTCACTCTGAGGAGCCACACCCAGCTGGGGGCTCAAACATGTTTATAGTAAACTCAGAAGAGGTGCTGACAGAACTCAAGGACTGGGATCAGTTCACAGGAAGGATTGCCAGCTGAGCTACAGATAATCATCACTGAAGACAGGAAGCACCCAATGAGCCCAAAGTAACTTCTCTCATCAGCTACTTGGAGCTTACAAACGTGAGTTCAAGGCTCTGGGAGGGCCAAGGGCTTAGATACTCAGAGTGTAATGTAGGCAAATTATGTGAGGATGTGTGGTGGGGCGGGAAACAGTGGTCTAAAGGATCCAGTAACCTTCTTAGTGAGAAGCTGGGCAGCTCTCAGCCCCTGATTATATGCAGCAACTCAGTCCTTTGGCCCTAGATCTAGGGTTGGGGTGTTGCCCTGCATTCCCTCTATGCTGTTACTGGCTGCAGGGAAATCCAGTCATTAGCTGCCTTTGGTCCATGGACAAGCCATTTTCTATATTCTTTCAATTTATTTGTACTTGATTCATCATCTATTTGAGGCTCTGAGAGTCAGTGTTGGCTTCCCTGCAACAGGTTTTGGCCAGACATGTACATGTCTCCTACACCTTCTTTAAGACTAGTGTGACTAGCACAGTCCTTCTTGATGGTCTGTGAGCAGAGCAAGATTTTATGAAAATGCAATGGCCCTGTAAAGTCACCACTTTTGCTTTTGATGGTACTGGAGATTGAACCCAGAATGTTCACACTGTACTATATAGCTCTCCCCCTCCTCCCTTTAAAAATTTTTTATTTTGGGCCAGAGATTTAGCTCAGTGGCATAAGCACCTGCCTGCCAAGTGCAAGGTTGTGAGTTCTATCCCCGGTTTCAAAAAAAAAAAAAATTGTTTTTTTTAAATTTTGAGACAGAAGTCACTAAATTGCCCAGATTGGGCTTAATATTGTGATCCTCCTGGCTCAGCCTCACAGAGTACTGAGATTACAGGCATGCATCTTCATTTCCACCAAATGTTGCAGATAACATACACAAATGGGATTAAGAGAAAAGTGCTGGGCTGGGGATTTAGCTCAGTGGCATAAGCCACTAAGTGGTCATGAGTTTGATCCCTGGTACCGATAAAAAAAAAAGAGAGAGAGAAAGAGAAAAGTGCTACTCTCAAGGATGCCCTTTGTTTCTTTACTTCCATTCAGAGCATAGTGCACCAGGTTTCTGAAGTTCCTGGCTCTTATGGGTCTGACCTCCACTTTTCTACTTTCCACAGAGACACTGGTATTAAGAAATATTTCTCCCCTTAAAGAAAGACAAGAATGTAAGTAAGATGACAAAAGAGTGTGGCAGAGATTAGAGAATCACAAAACACATACAGCATCTAAAAAATTTCGACACTCACTTCATGTAGAAATGAATGAAAGCCTGTTGTGGCCAAGTTTGCTTTTCCTGCAGAATCTGGTGAGCTAGAATTTTGTATGATAGCTCTCAGTTTCAAAATATGCTAAAAATTAAAAAAGGTTTTTGAAAATTATCCAAGGAAACAAAGCATTCCCACGGGCAAATTATCTTGATAATTTGGAATGGAAGATATTCATGACCTAACAGTTGTTCATTTCCCTTCAGTTCTCACCTATGGTTTCCTGCTTTTCCTATCACACCAATGCACCTACAGTCCCCTGAGCTCTACTCTTTCCTTGCTTCATATCTCTGCACTACTGGTCTCTATCTGTTGAGTCCATCTTTCTTTTTTATACCTGGGAACTCCTATGCAATTTATCAAGACTCGAGCCAAACTCTACTTCCATCTGATGGCTATCCTTCTTTCTGTAAGAATAGGTGTGCTGCATGCTTTCTATGGTCCTCTGGACATAATTCAGACCTCCCACCACATTGTCCTGGTACTGCTGGGTTCCTTGTGTGTTGTCATCAGTCTGAGAACTTTCAGTCTCTGACCTGAGAACCGAGGGTAGGAGTGGGAAGTATGCAAGCAAAGTAAAAATAATTTAATCAGAGTGGGGAATGAAAATTGAAACCAAATAGTCAGAGGCCTAAATATTTCAAGGAATAGGAAGTGATAGTAAATCTTAAATAGGAGATAAGTCCAAGAGTCAGAAATTAGGATGATTAAAATGCATTGGGAGGGAGGATGCAGTGAAAGTTTTAAGACATAAGTTATAGATGTGGTAATGATGCCTCGAACCTGTTTGTACGAGGTGCTGAGTATGTGATAGACACAGACATGGGTCTCACAGCCTTAATGTCTCAGTACTGAATTCTACTACCAGCTTGATAAACTGAAGAGTTTATCTTCTTCATTTCAAGAACTCATTGTCTGTGGCCCTGAAGCAAGGCCAGCAGATCACTGTAGCTGCTGGTTTCAAACAGGAGCCTAAAGAGAATTCTTTCTGTG
>PVJX010050339.1:0-10749 GCA_004027295.1 Dolichotis patagonum | reverse complement strand
GATATTCTGCTCTCGCACTGGTTACTTCTGTTGCCCATACTTTCAACATAATTTTTAATCTTCTAGATTTCTGTTATGAACCTTTTCATGGATTGTAATTCTTTGTTAAACTGGTCATTCATGTTGTGTATTATTTTGTTTAGCTCAGTTAGATTTTTATGAGTGTCTTCTGTAATCCCTCTGTTTTCTTTAATTACATCCATTATCTGTTTAGTTGTATCTGCTGGGAGCCCACTAAGCACTTAATGATCTGCTGTTTAATATCTTGTTACCCTTTCAAATAGTTTGGCTGTATGACTTTTGTTTTCCCTTCAATGACACACGAATCAGTTATGTAAAGTTGGGAGTTTCAGGAGGCATTTTATTGCCCTGCCTTCTCATGTTATTATTGTTTTTTGTCTTATGCTTCGGTTTTCAGTCACTTATAGTGGAAGACATTGTTGGTAGAATGGAGATCTTTTCAGGTAGTCTGTGTTTAGTAATACATTCTGGGTCTGACTAACTATAGTCCTTTACTTCTGCTCAGTGCAGCCACCTGTATTAATGTGGGAAGGGAAGATGCATTGTAAGTGGCCCAGCACCCAGTTCTTCAGGAATGGACCACAGTGTTGTTAATGACACAAAAGTAATCTGGATATTGGCATACATTAAAAAATCTATTACTACAAGCAACTATGCCACACTGATAAGAGCAAGTAAATCATCAGCAATAATATCCTCCATGACACACTGGCTATACAATAAGAATATACCACTCAACAAAGAAAAGAAATCTACAATTATATTAAAAACACTAAGACAACTGAAAGATTGACATACAGCAATTATCTACCAAATGTGATATACTCTGGTTTCTCTTCAGGTCATATATATCTTTCACCTTTTACTAAATGTGATAACTATACCTCCACTAATCATAAAAAAGAATTCAACAGTAACAACATAGAGTTAATTTATCTAAAGATTAATAAAGCTTAATGTTATACTATTAAAAATATAGAGAATTGGGGAATGAGAGAATGCAAGAAGAAAAACTGAAAATAAAAGTTATTAAGAGGCTATTAGGAGGTAAAAGAAAAAATATGGAAAATAAAAATTAAAAGGTAAAAAAAAGCGGGAAAAATAAAATGAAAAAGGAAAATTTCCTAAACCTCAATAAACCAGTGAAGGAAAAAAAAAGAAAAGAAAAGAGAAAATGAATCCAGAAACAGAAAAAAGAAAATTTTGTCTGTTTTTTTGAATGAGTAGTTAGTTTCCTTCCAGGATCCACAGTTTTAGAATCTAGCAGGTCACAGTTTTTGCTGCCTGGCCTTACAGCCTGTGGGTTTGTGAGGTGCTCCCCTATTCCAGAGGTCCTCTGTTTACCTCAGGCTGTGGCACTGTGCATGCTGAGATGTGTCCTTGCTCATGTTGGTAGATAAAGAAGGCAACAGCCCTCAGAGCTGTGCGGGATGCAGGCAGCAGTGCAGGGGTTCAAGTACTTGACGCCAGGACTGGCTTCTCACCATGGGAGACAAAGCCTGAGTAAACTTCTCACAGGATCTCTTTCTAGCCTACTCCCTATCTGTTTATTTACCATTGCTGTCTTTCACCCAGTCACTGTGGATAATACTGGAAATCTTAAGTGAAGTTGTTTTTCAGTTGTTCTGAGTTCTGGACTTAAATAACCTGCCTCTTTCAAGAATGACATCTGATTAAGCATTCTCTGGCAATATGGCAGGCACCAGCCCTGGAATCCTACAGCTCTTGCCCACCTGCATAAGGACAGAGTCCTAGGGCACAACCCTGGATTGCTTTTGCATTTCACCACAGTTCCTCTTGGGGGCCACACCGCAAGCTGGGTCCACCACCTCATCTCCCAGGAACTCCCAGCCCCGGGCGCTTTCCTTGCTTTTGTAGAGCCAAGGCAGTTCCCCATGAGCCCAAGACAGAGAGAGTGTAGAATTTTTTGTACTTTCCTCTGCTTTGTAGTCTGTCTTTTTAACCTGTAGCTTCTAGTTTTCCTGTCAATTCTTTCCTAATTCCTGACAATCTACTCTTTCTTTGCCAAGTTTATTTTCAAGTGTGTGGATTCCAGAAAGGCTGAGTTTGCTGCTGGTCACCACTTTGCCATTTTCTCCTCCTCTGCTCCTCTGGTTGGTTGCTTGGTTGGTTTGTGTGTTTATTTTTTATAAGACAGGATCTCCCCGTTTACTTCGAGCTGGCCTCAAACTTCTTATGTACCCTGGACTGGCCTTGAAGTCTGGGTGGGTGATTCACCTGCCTCAGCCTCCAGAGTGCTAGGATTACAGGTGTGTTCCATCATTTCTGGACACTTTTAAAAATGTATCATATGCATTGAAAATAACATGGTTTTCTTTTGTTGGAAGCAAGATTTTTATAATCTATTAAATCAAGCTTGTTAATTTTATTAAAGTGATCTGTATTATTATAGAATTTTTCCTATATGGACATATTAGAGTTCTTAATAAATTTATCCAAATTTTCCAAGTTTTTATTGCTTCCAAGTTTTAAAATTCTCTTTTCTAAATGAATAAATAAATATCTTTTCCTCTTGATAGTTCAGTTCTTCCTCTTATGATGATTTTTTCCTCTTTTAATGCTTTTTGCCTTGATTCTCATGTCTAATGTTAATTTTGCTGTATCATTTTATTACTATTACTACTTTCCCTATGATCTTTGATTCTTGTATCATTTTTTATTTTCATCCTTTTAGTTTTGTACTATTTTAGGCATGTATATGCACTTTTATTCCATCCAATTTTATAGCCCTGTGTTTTAATAGATGAGTTAAATACATTTATATTTTTGTGATTAATTTAAAAACTTATTTCTCTTATCTCCTTTTGTTTTTGCTGTTTGCCATCTTATTTTAACTTTGTAGTCATCTATTGGATTATTAAAACTATTTTGAAATTACTTTTTTTTGTACTGAGGATCGAATTTACAACCTCTTGCTTACAAGGCAGGTGCTTGTGCACTAAGCTATATCCCCAGCCCTAAAATTACTTTAAACTACTTCTTCTTTTTTTTTTTTTTTGCTTTTTTGTGGAGTACAGTTCATATTATTATTATTATTATTGTTCCTTTTATATTTTGAACATTCACATCTGTATACTTGTCTACAATGCTTGTAGTTTTATCTCTGTTTTCCTTGCAAAGTGAGTAAGAATCTATATAAGATTCCAAGAATGCTGTGTCTTAAGATGACTTGGAAGGACATAAAGATATATTCTGAAAACCCTGTTAGGTGACTCAAGTTGTAACTATCACCATCTCCAAAGTACAGATGTGGTGTGGAAGTTTCATGTGAAGTTATTTTGATCAGAAAAAACTAATTCTATTGTTTAAGAATATTATCCTTAACTTGAAAATAATAAGAAACCAAGAAAGATATGATATATTTTTGCAATGTAATAATAAGATATTATCTAACAGGCCCACTCTAGAATACCAGAGTCATTTACTTGCCTTGGACTTTACTATTTACTAGAAAAAAAAGTGTAGATATTGTGAAGTTACAGGTCAGTTTGTAGTGTTTTTTATAGTAGAGATGTGAATGATGCTATTCATTAGAAAAATAATCTATGACTTCTTTTCCTTATGGAAGATAAACTCATTTTATATCTAATCCAACAATCCTATTTGAACACACTTTTTCCTGTAAAGCCCATTTCCTCAAATGCTTTCAGAACCAGCTTCATCTACCAGTTTCCTTACTAATTAATTAATTGAATAAAATATCTGATATGAGTTCATTCTGTTTTGAAAATAGTCATGCTTTTTAACTTTTAATTTCTTTCTTGACATTATGATGTACTCGAGTAAAAAAGCCCAATGATTAAACTAATATTTTATGTGACACATAGTTACAATAATAAATTGAAAGTGTTAGGTAGCAGTTCAGTTGTTTCCTCTTGTTCCCTAAAAGTGTATTGTAAGAGGGCCAAACCTCTTTTTTATACTTAGTTCATTCAGTTATACTGGGACATGTGCACTGGAAGCAGCATTCTTTTGAGAACTGAAACTGGGGAGTGTCTGACCTGAGGTCCCACGGGTTGTGACCACACACATAGTGCTAAGGAGCTGAACACTTTCCTGCAGGTGATGGGGAACCTGAGGTACTGTTCTAAGTTGGAGTGATGTGACTTAAATAAGATCATTTGGCAGCAGATGATTTGGAAGAAGAAAATGCATGTAACACAGGTTGCAAGAGTGTTTAATGGCCCAGACAAGACCCAGTGACAGCTTAACCTGGAAGAATGACAACAGGAATGGAGAAGTAAAGTTGAACTTTAAATAAAATCTGCAAACACTTTATAGTAATTGCATGTTACAGATGCAGAGAGATTCTAGGAATAACTCTGTTTGGTCTTGACAGTCAGCGTAGGGATGTAGGGTCTACTAACCCAGAGAGGGAGCACAGATGGTGATGGCTTAGGTTGTAGTGGAAGACTGAGTCCTTATGATAGGAATGGTGGGACCGTCAGGCATTGCTCTTTTAAACGCTCATTGCCCCTTTAAGATCCTGCCCTTCCCCCTTAACCTACCCAGGCCCCTGCTGGATTTCCACGTCCTAATTTACTGTCAGTGCTAGAGTTCCTGAGCATGCGCTAAAGAAAGAGCCAGACTAATTAAAGGTCTCCTGAGGTCCAAGGTACTGCACTGTATTTGTGGCTCTTAGAAAAAGAGTTCTATTGTGAGAGCATATTTTGTCCATCTAAATTTTTTATTATTTTTCTTCTTTTTGTCTTTTTTTACCATAATTTTATAATACCTGCATCTTTCATTTATAACTAAGGAGTAATGTACCTCTATTTGTTTTTAGTTGTAAATAAAATAAAATAATGTTTAGAATATAGAGGATATCAACCTTTGGTCCATAACAGGAAAAAAAATTGAAGTTATTTGGTACATTACATAAAGTTTGCAGTAAATATAATGGCTCTCTTCTTTTTTTACAGTTATAAAACCTATGCATGTAATCACTGAACCACTTTAGTAGTCTTTTGTTTCATTGGGAACTTGCCATGTGAGACAGTAGACTCCATGTATGTTAAGTATTCTTTCAAACCCTTCAATATCAGTGTTCTATGCCCACCTAAATGTACCTAGAGACACTGCATTTTTTAAAAATCTGAATAAATTTTTCCTCTGTGTAAACCTTTATTCATGCCGAGATAATATTTTAGTGTTAATATGTCACAACAACATACCTTAATAAAAATAACCAAAGTACAGTTACCTGTGTCAACATTAAATTGATCCAAACACAACTAACTGGTAGGACTGAACCAACTTACCCAGATTACGATCCAGCTGAGAATATTTCTGTAGGTAATCCCAGGTAGGTATCTGGGAGAAGGGAGCAAAAAGACAAATGAAAGAGAAGCAAAAAGAAAAATGGAAATGGTGGTGAGATAGTTGTTTCTCTGTCTTCTGGCCTTGCCAAGCAACAACTTTTCATCCAGAAATATTGCTAAGTGGGTGAAAAACATATTAAAATAGATCCAAATTTAATCTGAAGAAATTGTCCCTTTCCAGGCCTCAAACCTTAGCAATAAAACAAAAGCATATAAATAGAACCAGGTCTCCAATTTAGGAATTTGAAGAAGATGAAATATGAGGGACATTAGCCATTCATTATGTTTGAATTTAGATAGTAAAAGTGTTTCTCTTGCTAAAAGTCCAATTTTACATGTTGTCCAGAAGGCACTAATCTTAGCTAATAGAGCATTCATTTAATTCAACATATTCATTCCCAAGTGCCCATCTGTAATGGAAATGTCAGTGGTGTTATTGTGTCTGTTATTGTGGCTGCTGCTACTGCTATTATTTTGTACATAGAAGAGTTCTGTAACTAGGAAAAACAAACTGAAATGATGAATTTGCCACACTCATGGGGCATGTTGAGGCTATGATTCGGTAGGAAAGATGAAAATTTGCCTGAAACAGGGACTAATGCCTCATAATTCCCCAGGATTAAGGCATAGATGCTTCCTGGGGCTGCCTGGACCATGTTAGTAGTTAGAATGTTGTACAAGGGTGATGATAACACTCAGACCAACAACAGTCTCAGCCCTACCTGGGTTTTTTAATTAGTAAAGCAGTTTATCTCACTTTCGGAAAATAGGAAGCCAAAGATTGAGACAATCAGGTTCAAAACACTGAATCTACTCCAGCTCGGAAAGGAAGGGTCAAGACTACTAAAACATTCTGAAAACTTTTAAGTATTAACATTCATTCCTCAAATGGTTACCAGGCACCTATCCTGTCTTAGCACTGTTGTGCTATTAAGAATACTATACAGTGCTAAACCATATAAAGTCCTTCCCTTGTGACACTTGCATTCCTTGGAAGAACTTTTCCTTCTTGGCACTGGGACTGGATGGGTTGTGGGGTAAGAGCGATGAAGAAGGAGCTGTAGATTGTGGGAACTGCACAGTTGCCATATTCATGAAATCAGCTCTAAATCTATACAGCATTGTGAGTGGCCGGGGATACAGCTCAGTGGCACAAGTGCCTGCCTGGCAAGCCCAAGATTTTGAGTTCGATTTCCAATAAAAAACAAAAAACCCACTGTGCACCAAGTAGGTTATAAAGCAGAACGTTAGCTGTTAAATCTGCTTCGGTCTAATAACTCTTCTCCCGGCCTTGTTTGTCTAGGAAAAATGCAACCAAATCTCTCCCGAAGGTAAATGTCATCTAGTAGGAAGTTACATTAATGTACAAATTCACAAAGAGAATTTGCATGATTTTCAGAACCAAAGTAATCCCTAATTTACTGGCACACAGCAATTTGAGCTAGAAGATCATATTGCATTTTACACATTATAAATTCATCTTATCAGTCTTCATCTGCAGTAGAAGGGTGTCTCATTTCTCAGCCAAACAGTGCAAATCAAATCCTCCTGTAACTTATCTGTTCCAACTCAAGACTTTGAATACTCTATGCTGTTTTCCTTGCTACAGATAATCTGCCCAGGCCAAGATTCTTCATCAACTGTTGTTAGTCCTGGAACCTTTTGCAAATCTAAGGAACTTATGAATTCCTTTAGAAAAGTGAGTGCAAGCTTCTTTTACACACATGCACTAACACATTTTGAATACTACTTTTTAAAATCACCAAGTCCAACACATTATACAAATGATGAATCAAGGCTATGAGACAGGACTCACGGTGCACACTTGTAATGCTGGCACTCTGGGAGGCTGAGGCAGGAAGACTGAAAGTAGGAGCCCAGCTTGGACAACTTAGTGACTTAGTAAGATGCAGTCTCAGAAAATAAAAAGAGTTGAGGATGTAGCTTAGTGGAAAGGGCCTGGCTTCAATCCCCTGAACCGCAAAAATAAAGTTTAGGATAGGTAAGGAACATAACAAAAGTCACATATTAGGCAGATCACTCTTGGTATAGTTTTCTAACTGTAAAACACTTTTTTGTTGTCTAAAATATGTAATAACATTATCTTTGTAGCACATTCGTACTCTAACTCATTTGTATTAATGTGTTTGTGTTGGATTCACAATGGTTTTAAGAGAAGGATATAATCTGAATGAGGTTTTCCCTCTGTCTTTCAGTCAAGAAGCTCTATTTGGGTGTATGTATTGTACTAGATTAGCACCCTGACTGCAGTCACAAACATATGCAGACCAAGCTCTTGCCTGTTGTATTTGAAACCTGAGTTGGAACTTGTTTCCATCTGAAGGGCTATGAAGGGCTTGAAGCGCTATGGTTTACTCCTTGAAGGGCTATGGTTTACTCAATGGCGGGTCTGCTTTTGACCTGAAACAATGAGCTGTAAAAACACTGCACCTTCTTACCTGTTCTAAGTGGAGTATAAAAGTCTAGCATACGGCTAATTGCATATGGCTAATTGTACCCTTCCTTAAGTGCTCCACAAGCTGCCAAAGGCTGTTTTGTCCCTTTGGTTTACTGTGTGGGCTATTTACTATCAAAGCAGTCAGTGATTCCTTTGGAGGTACTTTTTAAATTTCAGATAGTGATGGAAGATGACCATCTTTCACCTGGGTTGTTAATGCTATATTTTCAGCCTGATCTGTGAAGTGACTGCGTTCCTAATGACGTGACATTTGCCACTTTCGGTGCCCTGGTGAACAACTCTCCTTTTCCTGTTTATGTTTCTCCTGTGGAGGAGATCAGTCCATTGAGGATGAAATGGAGGGGCTGGGGATTTAGCTCAGTGGCTTAAGTGCTTGCTTTGTAAGTGCGAGATCGTGAGTTCGATCCCCAGTACCAAAAAAAAAAAAAAAAAAAGAGGATGAAATGGAGGACTGAGGTAGATGAAAAACAAAGTAAGATGACAGTTTTAAGAATAAAATATCTTGGGATAAAATGAATGAATAGAACTAGCAAATAACACTTGAACCATTTTGTTTTTATTTTTATTATTTCTCTGTTTAGCTTTGTGTATTTGCGAGGCAAAATATGTGCCTTGTTGCAAGGAGTTGGGTATCTCTTATAACAACAGATAATGGAAAGAGATTGCCTTGATGTTCATTTAGCTTTTAATTTGTTACATATTAAAGTACAAACTGATAACTAAACGTCACCTAAGCAAAGAGGCGTTCTCTTTAATGAAGTAGCTTGCACAGGGAGAAGATGTTTGGACAGAGATCGTCAGTCTGACATTGGATGTGGAAGGGCAGGAAGGAGTTAGTCCCTGGGCTCCTCTGCTGGTCCTCCCAACAGGTGACCAGCTGGCACCAAATGTGAGTGTGACAGCTTGATGCACTCATCTGAGACCCACGTTTCTATTTTCCTTCATCCGGGAGTGGCTAAAAACATACACTATAATTCCCATACTGCTGTGGAGCAGCACCAAAATAAAAGAGCTTTTAGTTTAAAATTCTAAGTAGAAAGACAGCCAGTAGTTTAGCATTTTGAAGTATAAGCTTAGTACAGATTGAATATTCCTTACTTGAAAATTTTGGACCCAGAAATGTTTCAGATTTCTATGTTTTGGGTCCTGGAATATTTGTAACATAGATATCTTCAGGGTGAGATCTGGGACTAAATATAAAATTCATTGATGTTTTACACCTTATAAACATATCTTGAAGGTAATTTTATGCAATATTTTTAATGTACTTATGTTTTACCTGTGAAGTCATATAAAGTCAACTGTGGAATTTTCCACTTATGGTGTCATGTTGGCAGCCACAAAATTATGGATTTTGGAACATTTTGGATCTTGGATTTTTGCATTATGAATGCTCACCCTGTAGTAACATTTTAGGAACTGCAGTCTTTATACATATATATCATATATAGTGGAAATCTCTAATTCCCAGATGGGGATTCATATTTAGGTAAGAATATTCAGTCTTTCTCTGTTAACCCTGTTGCTTGATAATTAATAAAAATATTAATACCACCTAAAAGAAAAAGATTCTCACAAATTTTTAAAAGAATTCCTAAACTTTAATGTTTTCCTCTTAGTTAACATTTCTGTTTTTATTGTAAGGCTATTTTAAAAAGTGACTTTGAAGCTCCCAAGGAAAGTAATTTAAGAGAGGAAAAACTAAGATAATAAGGAAAGCAATCATGGGAACCTGCACCAGTGAGGAACAGGTATTATTGGACCTGAGGCACAGAAGGACCAGTCGGGTAGCTCGAGCTGAAACACCATTCTAACCTTGAGAACACATGGCCTGTGCACACCTATAGCCCTAGCCAGCTGCTCTGGACTCACAGACCAGGAAGTCTTCCAGGTTAGAAACAGTCCATGGCAGAAGAGCATCTGGAATTCAACCACAATCATACCTACCTGTGCCTTGGTTAAGGACATTTTAATATGTACCCAAAGGTAGTTTTAACACTAATTCTTTACTTGAGACTAAAGTATAAAATTCTTTGAAACAAAATATCGTATAGGAAAGGTTCTGTAGAGCTGGAACTTCCTGGAAGTATTTAGTGAAAAAGAACTTTTATATGATTGTTTATATTTTCTTCTTTTCTATCTTTTAATTCTCATTGTATTCATTTTTTCTTTAAATACATGGACATATTTTTAATATCTGATTATGAAATTCTAATTTAGTAATTTGCTACTTCTTTTATCACTTCATTTTTGGATTTATTTCTATTGACCGATTGTCTTCTTCTGGTTATAGTGCCCCATTTCCCACTTCTCCTATGTGGTTACTGTTTTATTGGATGCTGAGAACTGTAATTTTTTTCTTTTATTAAGCATTAGATTTTGTTGTCCTTGCTAAAAAGTGACACTTTTTCTAGCAGGCCATTAATTTACTTATGTATCAGCTTGAGCCATTTTAAGTGTGTTCTTAAGCTTTACTGAAATTAGAGTAGACTTTTCTAATTTGATCCTTTTACAAAGTGTGACTCTCCTGAATTTTGTAGTGAACCTGCCAGGTGTTCAATATTGACACCAACTTCCGTATGCTGGAATGGCTCTTTCTTGAGATCATTGAGATCTTTTAAACCCAGAGGATACGTTTCAAGTTCCGTCTTGCTCAATCTTTTGGTAGTGACAGTATTGTTAACTACTCATTCCCTTGAAACACTCTTTTTTGTAACTTTTGTTTCATGACATTCTCCATATTGTCCTCTTACCTCCATGGCTATTTTGAAGATTCTCCTTCTATTCCAGCTTTAAATATTCCTCAGTATTTTTTCAAATCCTCTTCTCATTTAGCTCTATATTCTTTCTCTTTCTCTAGGGGATCGCATGCTGTTCTATTACTACTTTTACACTGAGCAAAACCTC
>PVJX010050338.1:0-11414 GCA_004027295.1 Dolichotis patagonum | reverse complement strand
TATTGTCTCCTGTTTTCTTCCAAATGGTTGTTCATATCTTTGCATATGGGGAGCTCATACTAAATAACATATCAGTCTTTTCACAAGATGTGTAGTGAACTGGCTCCCACTTGCTAAGAGGGGGACATGGGACAGGACCACGAGATGTTCGATTCTCAGCCCGCCCCCCAGAGAGGGGAGGAGCTCCTTGTTCTCCCTGCACCCCGAGTCAACTGCATGATGCAGGTCCCGATGCGCCAGGGTCTCTCTCCTTCACGCCGCTGGAAGTCTGCCACACTCACAGCCGCCCCCCAGAGAGGGGTGGTGCTCCTTGTTCTCCCGGAACCCCAAGTCAACCACATGGTGCAGGTCCCGAGGTGCCAGGGTCCCTCCCCTGCAGGCCCCCCAAAGTCCGCCATACTCACCTACTATTTCTTTCTGATGAATTGACCATTACATTTCCAAAGTTCTGAAATGGCCAACAGACCCCAGAAAGAATTCTCTTTAGGCTCCTGTTTGAAACCAGCAGCTACAGCAATCTGTTTGCCTTGCTTCAGGGCCTGTCTAAATACTTTTTTAAATTGTTAACTGGGGAAATTTGAACATTGGGTAAGAGGTAAACTATAAATTGTTAGTTTTCCAAGGTTTGCTTATACTATTGTGGTTATCTTTAAAGACAATCATCTTATCTTGTAGAGATACATGTAGACTTTAAATTATTGATTGGAGTGTGGGCAGGAGTACTGAGGAAGCAACATTATGCAAGGAGGAATGAGAGCCAAGAGGGAAAACAAGGCAAGAGTGTGAGCTGTCCTTGCTGCTTGGCCTTCATGATCTTCCATGTTTTCTCTCTGTCCTGCAACATGCTCAGGTCTGCTCTTGCCTGGTGCTAAGCAGAGATTTAGTCCGGAAGGGCTTATTGGCTAGCTGAAGCTAAGTAATTCCTTTCATGAAGCAGAGGTCTTCTGGCATGAGTTAGAGCCTCTTTTTTATTTGGGGAGTACTGAGTAGATGGAGAAGATTTCTTAGTTTTATTTATGAATGAATGTGGGCCCTTGTTCATCTAAGTGTGTGCCCTGCCACTGAGCTGCACACAGCGCCTAAGAGATCTAATTTAGATATTTCAGCTGAAAGGCAGATGCAGGAGACCGCACATCCCCCTTGAACACCATCTTCACGACATCTTGCTTCCTCAGTCCTATCGACCCCACTGTCCTCTTGCAGTTTGGTGGTGGGAGTGTGGTCCCTTCCTGAGCTGGAATGGGTGTGTGTTTTAGGAAGCATTCACATTTGCATATGTGGCTATGGTTTTGGGCTCAGAGGAATGGGTGTTTGGATTATGCTCAAATTTGTATAACAGAGATGTAATGCCAAAAATCTTCAGGAACCTGGTCTCTATTGTGAAGGCACCTCATTACTTCCTCCACACTGTCAAGAGGCCAGCAGGGATTCCTGTTACTATGCAGGTGTCAGATACCAAAAGGGGTGAAAAGACAGAGTCCAGTGGCCTTCTTATGGATAAGATGGTGCACTGCTCTCTGTCTCTCCAGGATTAAAGCCTTCTGGGTATCTGAAATGTAGCTCAGAGTCAGCCCTGGATTTTGGAGACCAGATAGATACAGTATCCTCTATATCCCAGTGAAGTGACTTGAATCTGTTTCTTTACTGAAAGAGGTTTGCCATGTCCATCAGCGTTAAGCAGCTCCAGAATCCCTGAAGACTTGAGTATATGTTCTCTGGCATCATGGCCATAAGTGCTGAACACACTTATATGTCTTTTTTCCCGTGAGCAGATACATAGGCAACCCCAGCACAGTGTCCCATTTGGAGCAAAGAGAAGAGCTGAGGACCATCAAAAGAGGAATCTTCCCATGGACTTGTCAGGATCAGAGGAGCACTGGCTCTGACTAGAAATAGGAGCCTCAGATTCAGAAACCATTTCTAAAGAAGCATTTTCAGTGCCCTTGATCAAGAAGGTTATTTGTTCATGTTCCCTTGATAAATCCACCTTCTTTCTTCTTTATCGCTAATGCTTTCCTGTGATTTCATGAATGTATTTGTTTTCTTTCTTCACTTTTAACATTTTCATGTGTATGCTTTACCTAGCTCCTTCCAACTCCACATTCTTACTAATAGTTCTATTTCTTTTCATTCTCTAGTTTCATAGAACCCAAAGCGAGTTGTCTGCCATATTTTCTGTCCTTTGTTCTTGTGATTTTATAACTTCCTCACAGAGAAAAGTCTTAAAATTTTTCCTTACTCTCTGATACATATTTATTCTTTACACTTTCTTGCTATATTTGTCAGAGGTACTTGAAAATTTCACAAGTATCTTCTTACATTGTTGGTACTGTTGATCATGTAATTCTCTGTGCTTTTATTCTTTTTGTTCCCTAATTCATTTCAGAACAACAATTTCACCCCACGTCAGTTTGATTCCAAGATACTTTTGTAGAGAACCTGAAATTGGCTTGAGTAAGGTAAGATTCACAAGCATTTATTCTCATTCCTCTGTTTAGGAAATATGTGTGTTTACTGTAGGTTAGAAGAACTACACAAGGGTTATGACAGATTTGTATCAAAATGGTATTCAACCAGGAAAAATTGGGTCATGAATCTGTGAAAAGCCCTAAATGTAGTTCACGACTTGTATCTTGGGGGAGGGCTGTAGTTCAGTGGCAGAGGACTTGCCTAGCATGCACATGGTCTTGGATTCCACTCCAGTGGTGAGGAAAAAAAATGTGTTTTCACATATTTCTCACAAGTATCCGTTTTCAGAGTTAGCCTTAGCCATTGAGCATTTAGTTTGAGTTAAAATAATTAAGAGAAGTTCTCCATCTAACAAGCTGATGAAAGTAAGAAGTCAGTCATAGTGAGTTCAAGACCAGTCCTTACTACCCAGTGAGACCCTGTCTCAAAAACAAAAACAAAACAAAAAAGACTACATAAGTTAAACACATACAAAGTAATTTAGTGCTCTCTTTTATACAATGAGTTTAGACCTTAAAGTGATGAAAATTTGACATTACTTTAAATTTGATCACGACATTTTTAGTTGGTCTGCATTTACTGCATTTAATTAAACAAGTCTTTTTCTTATGGTTTAAATGAGTTAAATTTGCATATTGAATAATTCTATTTGCAGCTATTAATACTTGTTCCTAAATTTATGAGTTCTAAAGATGTTTAATTCTTGTTAGTATAGTTGCACACTATAAATCCTGTTGAAACAGTAAAAAATTTGCCTTGAGAGTGGGAACCAAATATCTGTAAAGATTTCTTTGTAGCTGTGATACTAATTATTGCTAATCTCCTATTAAATGATAAACGTGTTTCTCAAGTATACAGGTACAAACTAAACAGAATCACACTGATGACTTCTATCTAAAGTTTTTTATGGTGGTGATCAAATATCTAGAAATGGAGCTTTTTGTTAAATTATAGGTTAAATTCAAAGATAATGTCAAAATGTTTAAAATGATATGGCTTTAAGACACTGATCTGTTCTTTGTAAAATTTGCAACAAAGCTATAGAAAGGAAATTTTACATTTGTCAAAATAATTTCTACTGTTCTCTAAAATCTTGTTTGGATAACATGTTTAAAAAATATATTATATTAAGATGTTCACTTGCCTGAATATTTGTTTAAAGTTTTGCATTATGATTCTGGTGAAATAAATTACTGTTAAGTGATTTTCTTTAGTATTAAAATTGTAATTATTGTGCTATAATGTAGTCAGTCATGATTTTTTTTTATATTTCTTTTTTTTTTTTTTTTTTTTGGTACTGGGAATTGAACTCATGACTTCGCACTTGCCAAGGAGGCACTTGTGCTATTGAACTAAACCACAGGCCCATGATTATTTTATCTATTTATGTAATTAAAAATAAAAAGACAGAATGAGGCCAAAAATTAATAGAAGAAAATAATAAAAATCAGAAAACACAATCTCTTATCAAACTGTCAACATCATTTCTCATATAGACTAACATTTTGATTCTTCAATTTCTGTAAAAATAAAAAAGACTGAGAATAGTCTCGGGTCCTCTGCTCAGGAGAAAAGATAAGTTACAAATGCATTAAATAGCCTTAATATGGTAAGCATTACACCTTATACTAATCCAGTAATACTTAGACAATTAAAATATGCATAATCATCACATTGTTTCATTAGTATGATAAGGAAACAAAATAAGAGCTCCAAAGCTCCCCAATCCTACACACAAAGTTATATCAATCATGGCAAAATGCCATTGATGTCAAGATAGACAAACCACCAACGCACCAATATAATGTCCCAAAATAGATACCCACAAAACAGACATTTGATTTCTGGTAAAGATGTAAAAGCAATTAAGTGGAGAAAGGATTGTACCCTCAATAAATATACTGGAACAACTGGATATCCATATGCAAAAAACCCAAACTTTATAGCACATCAAAAATTTCTTAAAACATCCAAAAGTCAACTCAAACTGGTTCATAATGGGTTACAGTGAAGGCAGGAGTGGCCAGAGTCATTGCTTGGCTGAAGTCATTTTCTTTGGTACAAAATACATGTTTTTTCCTTATCATACTAATGAAACAATGTGATGATTATGCATATTTTAATTGTCTAAGTATTACTAGATTAGTATAAGGTGTAATGCTTACCATATTAAGGCTATTTAATGCATTTGTAACTTATCTTTTCACCTGAGCCCGAAGACCATAACCCCATAGGAAATTGAGCAGCTAGTGTATTCATGAAGAAACATTCCAGAATGTTTTACAGAAAAAAAAATCTCAGTGCTGAGAAGCAAGAAGGCAAAATATTCAAAGAAACCAGAGATGGTTTTATTCTGACAGCTTGCAAGATAGATGATACATGTTGATAGATGATATACGTTGGATAGATGATATATTTTATATGCATATGATATACATATATCACTTCATTCAATAATCAGTTGTCCTTATTGATGATGACGAGATCATTTTATAAATTTTTGTCTAAAGTTGGTAAAATACCATAATCTGAATCACCATAATTAGTCAATTTCTTCTTTTACTAAACTCGTTTGAATTTCATTGCTTAAAAAAAAACACAAAAGACTAATTTCCAAAGCCTGAATGATTTTTGTAGCATCAGGGAATAGAATAGAGAATTCTGCTCCATTACAAAAAATAGATATAATTGTCCCAAAACTTCAACCTGGTCAAAAATATCTTTGTGAAAGTTGTTACTAAAAAATCATATCAGCATGTTACTTTGTAGAGAGATCAATTACTATAATTTATTAAGACTTGTTTAAGAAAGAAACAGTCCTGATGATCTTTGGCAGCAGGCAATTCCTAACAGTATTGTATTTTTGCTTTGATAACTGATAAAAACTTTACCATCAAAATATATCATAACAATATGAGCACAAACAGTAAAATTTATATGGTAAAAACACACACATACTATATACATACTTTAGAGTAATTATTCTGACAGAGAAAAAATTACGTACTTCATGTAATCTGTAATTATGTTGAAATATATAAACTTTCAGAAGAAAGCAAACTATTGCTGGTATACAAGTGTTTTAAAAACTTTTGAACTCTCTAAAGTAAGTGTATAGAAATTTTTTACAATATGCATTACAAATATAACATCATTTAAAAGTTACTTTGTTAGAAAAATGGAAAATGGATGACAGGCATTATTTAAATAGAAGCTAGTGGGAAAATGACAGAAATTAATAAAACCTTAGTTTTAGGATCAATTACCCTACAATTGTGGAAAACAAAACAAAGGAAAGCAAATAACCTGCAAAAGTACTAAGCCTTTCATTGGCCCCAGTTATTCTTATATTCTTTGCAGTGTCTCACAGTTGTTGGACTGTGTTTCCACTATCCTTTGCTATTTTTAAGATATCTTTCTTTCTTTTTTTTAAGAGGCCATTCTTTTTGTGATCTCTAACCACAATCCTGTCTTCTAGGTCTGATATTCTATCTTCACTATCTTTGATACTGTTTTGGAAAACTTCAATGGAATTTAATTTCCTGGATAATTATTTGCATGTGCTTCATAGATTCTATTTCCTATGTTGGGCATTTGTAATTTCCACTATTTTTTATGCTCCTGTATTTTTAAACATCTATGTCTACTCTAAAAGTGCTGAGCAATCCTTCACGATGGTCAGCATCTTTTTTTTTTAATCTTGTGAGATTATTTGTTTTGATAGCCTGTGTGGTCTCAGGTCGATTTCTCAAAATTTTTTCTACTGTTTTTCCAGTAAATTTTGGTGGATGGTTTCATTGTCCCCTGAATTTGTCCTTGGTGGGCTGGAATTCTGGGATTGCATTTTGCTTTTGTGTCTTATTTTCTATTTATTTATTTTGTTTTTTTGTGTTGTTGTTTGTATTTTTCTTATGTTAGATAGTTTTAATACTGGTATCAGTGCTTCCCAAGGAAACATTTGTCTCTGTGAGATGTCTTCTAGGTGTAGCTAGCTGTTGGTCTTTGTGTTTATCACAAGACACTACCTTCTGATGTTGTTAAGCATGATGTGTTGCTATCTATTTGGTTTAGCATCCAGGCTTTTGGTAGTTGGCTACAGGGATGATTCTGACCCCAGATTATCACCGTGTTATCATACAAGGGTGAGCAACTTATTACAACAAATATGGAATCTTGGCTAAAGTAGTACAACTAGTAATAACAATATCATTAAGCATAACCTAAAAACTGGTCATCTGTGGTAACTGCTAATTTTGTACCTCTAACCCTAGGACACATATCTATAGTTATATAATAAGCTCCAACTTAGACCAGGAATTTGTATGTAGTGAGTTTTCCCTTGGTAGGGTGATTTTAGCCTGTGCTGAAGGGGAATTTAAGAAGGATATCTCCCGTGAGTTCTTCCATATCAGTGCAAGGCATTTTAATTTGTTTTTGCTTCTTTAATGTCTATTATTAGTGGAGCAACTGAAGTCTTTTCCATGTTGCTTACTGGACAGGATTTCTCCCATGTTAGTTCTTTTATGTAACTGACAATATCACTAAATACATGCCAACATTGCTTAAACAGCATCTCTCCCCAGTGAATACTTTCATGTACTGTAGTTGACAATTGCTGTTTGTTGAAAGCTTTCCCACATCACTACATAGAGTTTCTTCTTATTTTTTGTGTAATAGACAATACTGTGTTGAAAGCTAACTGGCCTTCAAGATTTCTCCACAGGGATCTTTCATGTTCTTGACAATGACTGCATATACTGAAAGCTTTTGTGAATCACTTACATAGGGATTCTCTCCATTGAAAGTTCTTTCATATACTTGAATATTACTATGTCTGCTGAAAGATTTCCTACATTTCTTGAATACATACAGTTTCTCAATGTGAGTTCATGTATTTTATAATTACTATGTGTTGAAAGCTTTTTCACATTACTTGTGTACATAGTTTCTCCCCAGTACAAGTTCTTTCTGAATAAAGTGGTGAGAATTAAAATTTCTTCCACATTATATACTCTCACATGTTCCACTGAGTTGTCTTTCTTGAACTTGGACATAAGTTGGGTGTACCGAAGTCTTTCACTTCTTCCTTACATACAAGGGGCTTCTCTTCAATGTTAGTTTATTCACTGCAGATTATGATTTTCCATGTTGCTTGTATTCATAGGCATTCTCCAAAGGATTTGTATTTGCATGCTTCTGAAAGAATTAGAAGTCAGTATGGTTTTTTTTTTAATGTTTGCTGCAATTATACAATGTCTTAGTTTTCTCATTGTTGAGACAAAATATCCAACACCCAAAGCTAAAGAGGGAAAGGTTTGTGTAGCTCACAGCTAGTGGAGGTTTCAGCCTGTAATTAACTGACTCCAAGGCAGGGTGGCAAGGATGAAGGGTAACAGTTCACAACAATGGAAGACAGCAAAAGCAATGAGAGCAAAAAAGGAGGAGAGTGAGAGAAGACTGTTTGTGTCTCTTATATTGTATGTAGGCTTCCCTCTCTAGGGTGGGTGTAACATTCACACCTGTAACCCCAGCATTGGACCTTGAATTGATCTAAAACTCTGGAAGCTCGACTCATGACTGCATGAGGCTTTGGGGGATTATCTAGACACAAACCATAACATACAGATTCCCTTGAAATTTATCATACACATTTGATTTGAGTCCAGTGTAAGCTGTAATGGGCACATTTGATGACAATGACCAATTCAGTTTCTATGAAAAAGACTCTCTCACCTGGTCTTGTACCAATGGCTTTCATAGTAGCTGGAGTCCAAAATGCATTTCTCTATATTGATATGATAACATATATAACATTTTTCTATGTTTGCACTACTATAAAAATAATAAAAACACACCACAGTAACATTTAATAGTGTCCTTTCATTATGGATTTACCAGATCTGGTTTGATGTGTTATAAGAATATTTGATCACTAATTTATTTCATACTCTGAATAATATCTTGAAAAGTTTTTACCAAAACTATAGTATTCAAGTTTGCAACTGACAGTTTTGCAACACATAACACTTACATTCGTTTTGAGGAAATGGTATATATGTATATTTTATGTTGATTATACACTTCCACAAAGACTCTATCCCCTCTAACTTGACTGAAACTTCACACTCTCCATGTCTGCCTCTTTTTTCTCTACCATCTCTCTTTTATTTTATCCATTAATTTATATTTTTTGGGTTTTGTACATGATAGAATATGTGACATTGAAATTTTTGTGTCCAGCTTTGTATAATATTTTGGACTTAAGATCCATTGACAAATGACATTATTTCATTCTTAATGTTATATATATATATATATATATATATATATATATATATATATATATATATATCTCCTAGGATATATGCAGAAGAAACAGAAATAGATATATAGCATATTTTTCAATGGTGGTGATTAAACCTAGAGATTTAGTAATGAACAATCTTCCCAGTCTTATTTCCTTTTTTTAAAAGAGAATAAAACAAAAGAGGACAGAACAGAGCAGATCAGGACAGAAAAACATAGGCAACACAGTACTTTACAGTAAGACAACCAGACATTAACAGTAGCTATCACAATATCTCTTTCTCTGCTATAATTGAGCATAGTTTCAAATACAATAATATCAAACATAACAAAATAGTACAAAACCATTCAAACAATGCAAGAATTACAGGGCATTCTGAACCAAATAACAGAGAATGATCAATGGCTACTATAATATCTCACTTTCAATAAAATATTTTGTTCATACTATCACATATATTAAAATAGACACATGATAGAACCAATGGGAATAGAAGAATAGAAGCATGGTAGGACTTCTAAGCAAGAAGATATTAAATCAGCAATAGCTGTCATAATGTTTTGTTTCCTTCAAAACAGCTGTTCATACCACCATGCAAAATAAAGTCAAACAAAGCAGTATAAAACCATTCCAACTGATGAATGAAAACATTGAAAGGCTACTAAGCTATGAAATGGGAAATCATGATTACCATAAAATCTTATATACTCTCATCAACTCTCACATTAGGGAGACTATATGGTATTTACACATGTGAGTTTGGTTTATTTTGCTTATGAGTATGATCTCAAGTTGTGTCCATTTATTTATAAATATATCAATGTGATCATTCTTTATAGCTGAGTAGCACTCCATTGAATAAAAATGCCACAACTTTTTTATCCATTCCTCAGTTGATGGGCACTTAGCTTGCTTCCAAGATCTGGCTATTACAAATTGTGCTGCTATAAACATGGGTGCACATATAACACTGTGGTATGACGTTTTCAGTTCTTCTGGGAATATGCCTAGAAGTGGTATAGCTGGGTCAAATGGGACCTCCAGACCCAGCTTTTTGAGGAATCTCCAGACTGACCTCCACAGTGGTTGCACCAGTCTACACTAACATCAAAAGTGCAGAAGAGTTTCTTTTTCCCCACAGCCTCTCCAGCACTTGTTGTTGGTAGTTTTTTCTATCCTAGCCATTCCATCTGGAGTGAGATGGAATCTCAGTGTGGGTTTAATTTGCATTTCTCTCATGACTAATGATGATGAACATTTTTTCATATATGTATTTGCCATTCCTGTTTCTTCATCTGAGAACTGTGTATTCATTTCAGATGCCCATTTGTGGATTGGGTCTTTGAATTTCAAGGGTCTGATTTTTTTTTAATATGTTATAAGTTCTAGACAGAAGTCCTTTGTCTGAGGGACATTCCATTAAGATTTTTTTCCCAATATGTGGGTTTTCTTTTCACTCTGCTGGAATTCTCTTTCAACATGAAGAAACTCTTTAATAAGATATGGTCCCAGTTATTGATTCTGTGAAGTATTTCTGTGTGGTTTGATTCTGGTTCATGAATTCTCTACCTACACCTATATCTTCGAGATTTTTACCTACTTTGTCTTCCAATAGATTTAGTGTTTCTGTTTTAATATTTAGATCTTTGATCCATTTAGATTTTAGTTTAGTACATGGTGATAGGCATGGGTCTAGTTTTAGTCTTCTGCATATGGATAGCCAATTTTTCCAGCACCATTTGTTAAAGAGACTGTCATTCTTCCAGCGAACATGTTTGGCCCTTTATCAAAGATAAGGTGGTTGAGTGAGTTTGTGATTGTGGTTGTATCATCCAATCAATTCCATTGATCTTCAGGTCTGTTTTTATTCCACTGCCATGTTGATTTTATTACCAGTTTGTAGTACAATTTTAAGTCTGGGATTGTGATGCCTCCTGCCTTGCCTTTGCTGCTTAGAATTGCCTTTGCTATTCTAGGTCTCTTCTGGTTCCAGATGAATTTACGAGTGATTTCTCTAGATCTATGAGGTATGTTAGTGGTATTTTGATTGGGATTGCATTGACTCTGTATAGTAATTTTGGGAGAATGGCCATTTTCACAATATTTGTTCTTCCTATGCATGAACTGACCTCATTTTCTGAGGTTCTTGTTGATTTCCCTTTTCAGGGCATTACAATTTTCCCTGTGTAGCTCTTTTACTTCTTTCGTGAGATTAATTACTAAGTATTTCATTTTTTTTGGATGCTAGCGTGAAGGGTGTGGCTTCTCTTATTTCTCTCAGTATTTTTGTAGTTAGTGTATAGGAATGCTATTGATTTTTGAGTATTAACTTTGTATTCAGCTACCTTGCTAAATTTATTTATTATATCTAGGAGTTTTTCAATGGAGTTTTGGGGGTCTTCTATGTAAAGTATCATGTCATCTGAAAATAATGATAATTTAACTTCCTCTTTTCCCATCTTTACTCCTTTTATTTCTCTTTCTTGTCTTATCACTCTGGCTAGTATTTCCAGTAATATGTTGAATAGGAAGAGTGACAGGGGACATCCTTGTCTTGTGCCTGATTTTAAGGTAAAGGCTTTCAGTTTTGGGCCATTTAATATGATGCTGGCTGTTGGTTTGTCATAGATGGCCTTTA
>PVJX010050337.1:0-10715 GCA_004027295.1 Dolichotis patagonum | reverse complement strand
CATCTCCTCATAAACTTCTAGCCCTCAGTCTCTCCTGGGGTCTGATATTAACTCAAGCTCTTTCCTGCCCCAGGGACCTTTGCATAGGTTGCTTCCTGGCCTGGAAAACACACTGCTCTACCCTGTATTATAGTCTTAGTGTCTTAGTGAAACAATGTGAAAGGAGCCCCCCCATACACAATTCATTCTCCCTCTCTCTCTCTCTCTCATACACACACACACACACACACACACACACACACACACACACACACACAGTCTCCAGTTACAGTCCCTCAGAAAGGCCCTTCGTGATCTCTGAGGCAGCCTTACTGTCTCTCTTCTGTTTCATTGCATCACTCTCTGCGCTCCTTGCCTTTGTCACGGTATGATGATCATATGTACGTGCTTTATTGCTTTTGTCTTGCCCCATTGTGATGCAGCCTCCCAGAGTAAGGACTGAGTCTACTGGGGCCCTGCTCTACTGTGCAGCTCTTGTACTGAGATACGCCTGCATGTTCTGGTAGACCAGAAGCCCAGTTCTATCAGCCTCACCTCTTCAGCACAGGTGGATGCAGGGCCTCTGAGGATGTGAGACTGTTTAAATAGAATCACTACACTTGTACCAGCTTTGGCTTTGCCCTGGAGTCCCCGTTCCCAATGCCTGCAGTAAGGCTAGCTTGCTTGAGCAGTTGATTGTGTGGGGTCATACAGGGTTGCCTCAGCATGGCAGCTGCTTCTGAGCACCCCACTTTGAGGTATACTAAACAGTTAAGGCAAACAGATGCAGGCATTTGAGTTTGTTTCTATGTCTACAGTTGTACCTAAATGTTTCAGGCTTAATTCCGCAGAGAGTTGCACTGAAGATACTGAGTTACTCAGTCTGGAGAAAGTGTCCATTTTTTGTTTCCACTAGAGCGACCGCCTTCTGATCAAAGGTGGGAAGATTGTGAATGATGACCAGTCCTTTTACGCTGATTTGTATGTGGAAGATGGTTTGATTAAGTAAGTTTCCACCAAAAATACCTTTATACAACATATATGTGCGTGTCGGTCACATCGTATCCAGGCTGTTCACGTTTGAGTGAAATTCATGTAAATGCTTTCTCTTTTTTCAAAATCCCACTCCTTGGAAACAGTGAGATGGGTGCCTATGATTCATCCCATAGCTTGGATGATGAAAGTCTCGCCAGTTAATCACGAGTTCTCTGGAAACAGAACAGTGGCTTGTATATTTTTTTGTATTATTACAGCACTTAGTAAGATTCCGAACTCACGGTGGGTGCTTAATAAATATTCATTGGCTGTTTGCTCCTCTGCTATATCTATCAAGGGGCTCCAGCCTTGGTCGCTAGGTTAACAAGTAGAAACTCCTGTAGAAAACCAGAAGAGAAATAATAATTGTGTAGGGTTGGGTCTTTTATGTTGCCTATCTTGAGCCACTCAGTGGGAGATTTTATTCTCTGGCCTCTAGAGAAGCTGGGCAAGCAAATGTCCCCTTTCCTCAAGGGCAGGAGCCCAGATGCACACTTAGGGCTGCTCCGTGGCACAGGATCCCATTTGTGTCCTGATCTGGGCTCTCCATGTACAGTGAACTCTCTTCTCGTTGCTTTTAGACAGATTGGAGAAAATCTCATCGTCCCTGGGGGCATCAAAACCATCGATGCTCATGGCCTGATGGTCCTGCCTGGAGGGGTTGATGTCCACACAAGGCTGCAGATGCCCGTCCTGGGCATGACCCCAGCTGATGACTTCTGTCAGGGAACCAAGGCCGCCCTGGCAGGGGGGACCACCATGATCTGTGAGTGTCTGGGCCCTACCTTTCAGAAGCACCTGCCCGCTTGCATATTACTGGAGCATTAAATCATGGTGTTTTTTCTGTTTTTTTTTTTTTTTTCTTGTGTATCAGTCTCAGAAACCCTTGAGTGCCCTTTTGTTATCCTCATTCTGGGTCATTTTGGGTCATGGTCTCATTCTGGCCACCTCTGAAATCCTCCCGCGATTTCTTTGTAGCAAATGGATGTGTGCTTGTTACTATTTCCTGGGAAACTGGAAGCTGGCCAAGGACTAGGGTTTGGAAAACTCAGATGCGTTGGACGAGGAGCAGAGTTGGTCTGATTTGCAGAAATTTCCTGCCCATGTTAAGAACAGTTAAAGATGGAGACTGTGATTTTTAGAAAGAAAAAAATAAAAGATGACAGCAATGCTTATTATTATTCCATAACAACCAAAATTCTCATTTCCTTAAAGCTATGTGTGGCAGGCTGGGCTCTGTCCAAAACCCCTTAAGGTCAGCAGAGGAGCACTGTTTGTGAGATGAACTCTCTGGTCCCTGGGAACTTGCATGTGGTAAGTGCAGGAGCCAAGATGAGATTCCAGAGCCCAGCCCATTCCGCACAGCAGCCTGGAATGCCATCAGCTTAGCAGTACTGAGCACACATGTCTCAGCAGAGGTCTGAGGAGCCTCGCTGAAGCCTGGCACCCTGTGCTCCTGTGTTCCTGCTTTGTGACGACAGGTAACTTCACTGGTCTCCCACCCAGCCCCCATTGTCTGTATGACCTGGCAAGAGCCCTTTCCTTACAGGGTCAAGAGGATTAAAGGAGTTAACTCATATAGCTCTTCCTGTGCCTGACACAGAGTAAATACTGTCACTGCTGCTGCCAGGGAGGGCAATCCTGAACACTTGGGGCACTTCACAGGTGACATTCAACCATTGCTACAATCACAGTTAGGTTGGTTTACTCAGCACGAGATGAAAGAAAACCAACAGTAGGCCTTCTTGTAGCTTGACCAAGAGGCTGGTTACTCAGGCCAACACTACTCAAGGGCTCCCTGTTGTGGCCCAGGCAGGTAGGACGGCTGCACTGTTGATGTCACTTGCCTTAAGCTTCGAGGTGTCTCCCAGAGGACACAGAGAGATACCAGAGGTGTGAGGCTGCAGCTTGGAATGGCTCAGCAAGGCTTAGGTACCTAGCTCCATGGGATCCTGGCTCATGATCTAAGCCCTGGGCCAAATGGTGCTCGTGTGAGGGGTGCATAGGACCGAGGCAAAGCCTATTCCCCAAGGGTGACATCTTCCATTTTCACTGCCCTACTCTGAGCACTGGCCTGGTCCATCCGAGGAGAGGCCAGGAGTAGTGTTTGGACTTGCACCTTAGTTGGCAAGGATGACAGCACAGCAGCTGTGTACCAGGGATAAGATGGCACCATTTGGGGTGTGGAGTCCATGAGGCTCATGGGAAACCAGCCCACTGTGGAGCCAGTGGGCAGCATGCTGCTCCACCTGGCTCTGAGTGCCTCACCTGTGCTAGAAGTGGGCAAAACCCCTGGCTGCTACAAATACTCGGAGTGCACCAGGTCCTGTGGGAGCACAGCGATTGGACCTTGGGCTCTTCTCTCACTCCCCTTCCCAGAGAGAGGCTGGGGATGTGGGATGGAGGATGCCTCGGACAAAGCAGAAGGACTGGCTTCTCGGCAGAGGTGTCCCACCTCCTGCTGCACTGTCTTCAGACCTGTTTTCTGGTCTCCTGGGAGCATGATACCAAATCTTCCTTGGAGGCAGTGGTGGGACCCAGCCAGCAGGTGGGGAGCCTGGCTGACCATGCTGCCCCTCTCCATAGTGGACCATGTGTTCCCTGACACGGGTGTGAGCTTGTTGGCAGCCTACGAGCAGTGGCGGGAGAAAGCAGACAGCATGGCCTGTTGTGACTATTCCCTGCACGTGGACATCCCCCGTTGGCACGAGAGCATCAAGGAGGAGCTGGAGGCCCTGGTCAAGGACAAGGGTGAGCGGTGCCTCCTGTGGCCTGGGCTGAGAGGTCTTGGGAGATGGAGGTTAGGCTTCCCTGTCTGATGTTGAGTGGGGAGCGGTCCTTGCCTGATGTCTGTGTCCTTGTGGACTCTGGTGACCTGATCCCAAAAAGTAGTATCCAGGAATTGAGTAGAAGTGGAAGAAAACTCAGCTAGTCGATTCTGCCCTCAGATGTTAGACTAGGTCATCGCTCTCACTTGCAGACCTGCAGAAGGAGGGAGTCCGTAAAGGCTGCCTTCTTGGGGTCACCAGTTCCCAGAGAGTGACAGTCCCTCAAAATGGCCTCTAGAATTCAGAACCCCACATGTCCTTTGCCTGTTGGCTTTGGGTCCGTACTCCAGGGAGTAGCTCTGTCCCTATGCTGCTTTTAACTGACATGGGAGGCTGCTGCATAGGGTCTGTAAGCAGAGGTAAAAGCCAGGCACCTGCGGAGTCCCCTTCACCCTCCCTGGGTAGTGCCAGGCACGGGCCTTTGGTCCTGTGTTCACTAGATAGTGTTCCTGGAACTGGGCTGCATCCTGACCGGCACCTTCCACCCGATACTCCAGACCAGGTCCCAAACTCCAAGTCATGTGCAGGTTATCACCTGGGAGGATTTCTCAGACAGCATAGGGTGACTCAGTTTCCTCACATTGTTCATTAGCTTATCATGTCAGCACTTTCGACCCAATGAGGAAGGAGGCTGTGGGCCACATGGGTTTGAAATGTGAGCAGGTTGAATCTGCCTTTAGGCCTCCGTGGGACCTACACAGGTCCCAGTGTCAGGGTGGATGGATTCCGGCTGTCCAAGAGATGGGAGATCTCAGTCCTCTCCCTGATTGGACTCTGCCGTTCCTCCTTCCTGCCCCAAGAGCCCAGCCCTAAGATGTGCCTGTCCCCACAGCATGTCCTGTGAGTGTGTATCATGAGCTAGAGGATGACAGAGTGGGACGCAGGTCCTGTAGGCAAGTGACACACTGTATGACCCACCTGAGTGTCCCCTGCCTTACTGGGCTGGGCTGTGTTTCCTGCAGAGAGCTGCTGGAGCTCAGGCAGCAAGGTCATCACCGTGCTCTGTCTCTAGCAAGGGTGGCAGTCTTTTAGACAGGTGTGAGGGCTTCTCAGCTGCCTCTGCCACTGGCTGAGCAATGGTTCCTGAACCACTATATAAGGAATATGCGGTGAGGGGCTAGACTGTGACCTACTCCATCCGTATGAGCCAGTTTATTTATAGTGTATGTGGGAAGGGATATGCCAGTTAGCACAGCCCCTTGGCTCTGGACACTCTGGAGAGTGGGCAACAGCACAGAGTCCTTGGATGGTCTGACCCTCTCCTGGCTCTCTTCCAGGTGTGAACTCCTTCCTGGTCTTCATGGCATACAAGGACAGGTGCCAGTGTACTGATGGCCAGGTAAGGGCTGGTACAGAGAGAAGGGAACAAGCGGTGGTGTTTTAGGCCATTTCTGGAGCAGATGTGGCCCTGCAGACGTGAGCCTCTGTCCATTTCTCTTCCCAGATGTATGAGATCTTCAGTATCATCCGGGACCTGGGAGCGTTGGCCCAGGTGCACGCGGAGAATGGGGACATCGTGGAGGAGGTGCTGAAGGGTGGGGCCACCTGAAGGGGCGGGTTCTGGGTGTGGCTGGGATGAGGGGTGGACATGGATGACACTCAGTGGGAGCACTTCATCCTATAAAATTCAAGGGAGGGAATATTAAGTGTGTTACTGTACATAGCTTCCCCAAGATTAAAAGTCAGGTGAACTAGGGAGTCCTGGGGACCTTTGAAGCCACAATACAGATTTTTCCATGATCACCGTACTCTAGCAAGGGTGGAAGCCTTTTAGACAGGTGTGAGTCTTTTAGACATGATCACCACAGATGTGGATCACAGAACCACATCATTGCTGAGGGCCCAGGGCTGGGAATTTCCCAGCACTCCAGGCTTGCCCCTGGGAGTTGAGGCTCACATGAGTCAAGGCCTTTTCCCAGGGGCTGAAGCCTCAGTTCCCTTCCCACCAGTGAGCCTGGTGTTGGGTTACCATCTGTGTCCTTCAGACTCATCCCAGGTGGCCCTAGGGCTGTGAGGCAGGATGATCCCTTGGCCAGCAGGGTCTCCTCTAGCTGAAGCATCCAAAGGCACCCCTTCCTCCATCAGTTTGTCATGTTTGGGCAGTGCTGGGGATGTGTCCTGGTGGCCCAGGACTCCACTCCAAAAGCTGGACCTGCCGGCCATGGACTTCGTTTCTGGCACCCTTTGGGGCTGGAGCAAGGCATCCTGTTTATTTAGGAGCAGAAGCGGCTGCTGGAGCGAGGCATTACTGGCCCAGAGGGCCACGTGCTCAGCCACCCTGAGGAGGTAGGTCTGCCTGCCCAGAGTGCATGGCGGGAATGCCCCTGGGGCAGTTCATGCCCAGACGGCTTCACCACCTGGGGCTGGGCTCGGCTTCCTCCTGGTTTTGTGATCTGGGCCAGGCTGTCTGGGCCACCCTCACCCAGGGGGCATGCACCAGCACTGTCCCCTTCTGGGTACATTTCCTGTGACCGCTGATCTCTCTGCGGCCTTTGCCTGTGGCTGAGAAGACAGCGTAGACAGACCCTGGCATCCACGTGGGTCAGTCCAGATTCCAAGCACTCAGCCCTAGCTGGGCCCTCATCCCAGAGGAACCCCACTAGGCCTACAATCTCATAGATGATCTGTGGCCAACCCAGGACCCTCTTGTGGCTTGCGTGCCCACTGCCGTCACCCATCCTCAGGTAGAGGCCGAGGCCGTGTACCGAGCTATCACCATCGCCAAGCAGGCCAACTGCCCGCTCTATGTCACCAAGGTCATGAGCAAGGGCGCAGCAGACGTGATTGCCCAAGCCAAGCGCAGAGGTGAGTGCCTGTCCCGCCTCTCCGCGTGCTGGGTTGAGAGCATGGTCTCAGCCTCCCCAGAGACCCACTGGCTGGTTCAAGGAACCTCAGGTGGTGAGGAATGCAAGGACAGGCTTGACGGAGAAGAAAGCCTGTGGCCTGGCCTGCCTACCCCACAAGCGCAGCTTAGGGAGTTACAGGAGCCCTGAGTCTCCAGAAGGGTCAAGGCTAGAGACCCAAGTCTCCAGCCTTGTTGGAGCAGCAGCTTCCCTCTAGGGTGCCTTGAAGGAAACCACAGGGCCTGTTCATGTTTCCATGGGGCAGAATTATGTTGAATGTGTGTGTGTATGATTGTGTATGTGTGTCTGTCTGTCTGTCTGTCTGTCTGTCTAAGAGAGAGAGACTTCTAGTTCCCCAGGAGGTCCTCACATTAACGTGTGTTGTACATCTGGGAGCTGGGGTGTACTGCCCAAGGGCTGGGGTGCTCCTTGCCCACACAACAGCTGCCCAGCTGGAGGCAGCACATATGCCTGGCAGGTGGGCACCCACAGCTCACTCAGCAGGGGCTGGACCATACAGGTCCCTACAGAGACCGCTGAACTCAGAGGGTGCAGCAACCCACATCACTGAAGAGAGCCCAGGGTTGGGGCAGAGGACCAGATGGTGGGTAAAAGAGGTGGCATCTCCAAGAGGAACCCAGAATGTACATGTTCCTCATCTTCTAATGTTCCCACTAGGTCTCATTAAGAGAACTCATTTCTTAGGACTGCCTGAGGCTTTGGTGGAGTGGGTGGGAGTGTATACCAGGACCTGTTCTCTGCAGTGAGAATTGAAACAGAAACTCAGTCTGTTAATGAGGGAGAGGGTCCATGAGGTTATTAGGCACAAGGTGAGCAAGTCTGCAGGAGCTAGCTCAGGAGCCTCCTCTAGTACCCAAAAGCTGCCCTGCAGCAGGACTGGCTCTGCCAGAGCGTCCCCACACCGCGCTGAACTTGGCGTGTCTTCCCTGGTCACTTAGCCTGGAGCCATCTTAGCCTGGAGCCGGAGCCTTGTGAGAAGCCCTGGCCAGGGTATCGCTTCCCACTCAGCCTGCCAGCCAACTGTGGTTCGGCTGGGGTGTCAGCAGCCTGACACCTAGCAGAGGCCAGGGGTATGGAGAAGACTCACTACTAGCTCCTGCAGACCTCTGGCCAAGGGACCCCTAGGGCTGGTACCTAGTCTTGTGGGCAGGGCCAAGGCCAGGGTCCGAGAAGGGAAGACGGGGAAAGCAAGGGGTCATCAGGATTGTGAGCAGTGGCAGTGCCTGTTTTGGTCTTTGAGGGTGTGCAGGCTGGCAGTGGGCACTTGTCACGAGTCTGCTCCCTGCAGGCGTGGTCGTGTTTGGGGAGCCCATCACTGCCAGCCTGGGCGCCGATGGCTCGCATTACTGGAGCAAGAACTGGGCAAAGGCTGCAGCCTTTGTCACCTCACCCCCTATCAACCCGGACCCCAGCACTGCAGACCACCTTACATCTCTGCTCTCCAGGTGAGCAGCCCCCCCACAGAAGCCAGGTCGGCATGCGGGCTGAACGCCTGCCCACCGCAGGAACATCTCTTTCACATGAGCCCAGGGGTCCCGAAAAATGGTGGACAGTGGGGGAGATATGGAGCCCTTGGGTCCCAGCTGGGGCTTTGCACCTAGCAGCTGCCACCTCCCTCTTGGCCCCTCACAGCCCATCCATGCCTTCCCCCGTTCTGCCTGGGGACCACTCAGGTGGCTGTGCTGCCTGCTCAGGAGGGCCAGGGGCCCTGGGCTCCTCTGACCCTGACTTGTTCCCAGTGGGGACCTCCAGGTGACGGGTAGTGCCCACTGCACCTTCACTACTGCCCAGAAGGCCGTTGGTAAAGACAACTTCACGCTGATCCCCGAGGGCACCAACGGTGTTGAGGAGCGCATGTCTGTGGTCTGGGAGAAGTGCGTGGTGAGTCCGTGCGTGGGGCTGTCCTCGGTGTGCTAAGGGGGGCCCCTGACAGGCAGAAACACTCTCGAGATAGAGATTGGGCCCCACCCCACCCCACTCTGCAGGGCCTGGGGACAGGCGGTCTGGGACCCTCCAGGCAAGACCATTAACTGTGGTTCAGCCATTAACCCTCCACCCTCCCTGCAGATTCTAACATCATGCACGTGCATTAAAATGTCACCTTGTACCCAATAAATACGTACGTTACGTGTCAGTTAAAAATGAACACATTTTTAATAATGCATTTACACACTCAGATAAGAGCAGGATGCCTGTCTTCTGTCACCTGCCCGGTGTCCTGACCCTTCTCGGAGCACTTCCTCATCCACTGCTGCCCCTCAGGGAGACTGTCATGGTCTTTCAGGGAACTCTGACATTGCTGTGGAAGCCATGCCATTTGGGAGCCTTCATCCCCTGAATGGCCACACCAGCTGCCTTGCCCTGGCCTAGGCTGAGCCTGGGGTGTTACCATAGCTATGCCAAGGCTATGCTGAGTCCCAGGCTGGCCTAGCTGCCTGGTGACCTTGGTGACATTCACAGGAGACCAGCCCCAGGTCTCCCCTCAGCTGGCCTTCTTGATTCTCAGGCCTCCGGGAAAATGGACGAGAATGAATTTGTTGCAGTGACCAGTACAAATGCTGCCAAAATCTTCAACTTTTACCCAAGGAAGGGGCGAGTAGCTGTGGGCTCTGATGCCGACCTGGTTATCTGGAACCCTCGGGCCACAAAGATCATCTCTGCCAAGACCCATAATGTGGTAAGAAAGCCCGACCCCTCTCCCAGACTGGGGTCCAAGGAACTTTCCCAGGAGAGCTCCAGGGATGGAGACCACAGCCCCCCAGCGTGACTCAGTGGCCTCACCTGTCTGTGGCCCAGCCATCTCACGTGCCTGCTTCGAGAGGTGTGTGCTGGGGTCAGTCGTCCCATCACACAGATGAGGACGCTGAGCAGAGGCTGCTGCGCCTGCCAGGGCAGGGGGTGGGTTCCCATGTTAGCTGCTGCCCCCATAAGAACCATGTGACTCAGAGATGCCTAGAGGTGGAGGGACTGTTGCTTCTCAGTACCTGCCAATCTGCCTCAGTCGCATCCTGTTGCTGCTCTTGCACCAGCATACGCAGGCAGGCCCCCTTCACCCCTGGGAGCACTCTGGTGGCTGAATGGGGCAGAGCTGAAGGACACTAGACCCACAGGCCTCTTTCCCCAGAATGTGGAATACAACATTTTTGAAGGCGTCGAGTGCCGAGGATCCCCCACAGTGGTCATCAGCCAAGGCAGAGTCGTGCTGGAGGGTGGGAACCTGACCGCCAGCCCTGGCTCTGGCCGCTTCATTCCTCGGAAGACATTCCCAGATTTTGTCTACAAGAGGATAAAGGCCCGCAACAGAGTAAGGGCTGGGTCTGCAGGGCTCTTGTGGGCAGGTGGGCGTGCAGTCCTCGGTCCGGGTGCAGGGAGCCCCCTCCATGTAAGGTTTGCCTCTGGCCAGCCTGGCCCTGGCCCCCCAGAGTGGTGCCCGTCGCTTTCCCAGTGCCTGCTGGGTGTAAGTGGGGGCAGAGCCTGCTGTAAGAAAGAGAGCAAGGAGGCCATCTGTGGTTAGAGAGCTCCTGTGTCCCACAGTCAGCTGCCCGCTTGCTTCCCCCTCCCACCAGTCCATGTCTGTGTCGGGCGCGTGTCTGCCTCAGCTGCTGGTGCTTCTCTCTCTCCCTCCCTCTCTCTCTCTCTCCCCCTCCCTCCCTCCCTCTCCCACACACACACACACACACACACACCCATGCACAGGACAGTGTGGCTGTTACTGTACACACTGATGTACTTTATCCCAGCTCTGCCTTAGGTGTTCAGGGGATGTGGAACTCCGGTGAGTGATGGCATTTGGCACAGGCAGGGCTGGTCTCTGCGGGGAGGGGCTTGCCCTGTTTTTTCCATCCTAGGACACTGACATCCCCACTAATTTGCAAAGACACAGCTGTCAAGGCTGTGAGAGCCCACAGAGCTGTTGGCCTACATCTGACCCTGGGATGCTACCTCCTCCCCCAGGGTTCGAGTGGCAAAACATTCAGGGCAAGGCATTGCTCCAGGCCTAGGGCATACA
>PVJX010050336.1:0-10726 GCA_004027295.1 Dolichotis patagonum | reverse complement strand
TCTTTTTTATCAAAAATGAGATATTATAGTACCCATTGATCATTTTCTGTTATTCGGTTCAGAAAGCCCTGGAATTCTTCCACTCTATGCATGACTTTATACTATTGTGTTATGTTTGATATTATTGTATTTGAAACTATGCTCAACTGTAGCAGAGTAAGGGATATGGTGTTAGATACTGTTGATGTCCAGTTGACTTAATGTAAAGTACTGTGTTGCCTATGTTGTCCTGTTCTGATCTGCTCTGTACTGCCCCCTTTTGTTTTATTCTCTTTCAAATAAAAAAAAAAACAATAAAAACATATTTAGCTTTTTTACATTTCATATAATTTATAAAATAAATTTTTCTATTTCTCTGAGCTTTCTACTAATTTTGTATTCAAACTGTAGATTGAGGGAGAACTGGAATTTTCACAATAATGTGTCTCCCACTCCTATTAAAAGGTTATGTCTTTTCTTTATTTGTCTTTATGTTTTCTCAGAAGCCTTTTATGGAATCAATTTGCAGGCCTTGCACATCCCTTGTCTGTGGATGGCAGTGAAGATATTCTGTGCAGGAAGAGAACAGCAAGCAGGCGCTCACCGTCACCGCCATCTTCCTGCTGTCAGTCGGATTGTTTGATTTTTGAAGAGTAAATTAACCTTACATTACTAGAATAAATTTTTTTTACCTTAAATAGCAAAACAGATAAAAAGATAAAAATGATACATAATAAAATAGTAGGAACTTAACACTAGTTAATATATTTAAAAGTAGTTGTTCAGGTTAGAAGATTTAGGCATGAAAAAATGATCAAACAATCAAACAATGAAAGCACAAAACTGTTCTTTTTGATGAACTAATGGAGATTAGTAGTATAGTTATTTATCTTGTACATTTAGATACATAAACACACACACACACACATATATATAACACACACACATATATATAACACACACACAAATTATATATATATAAAATTATATATATATATAATTTTTTACCTTCTTTTTTCCCTCCTTTTCCCTATCACAATGTTCTTAAAATAAAATCTTATTAGTTATAATGTTGTATTCTTTCAGTATATTACTTGGCATGATTGAGTTTAATATTTTTGTGTCTGTGTTAATGAAGAATAAAAATGTTGGTCTGTAGTTTTCTTGCGGCATTTTGTCTAGTTCTGGTATCAGGATAACGCAAATTTTCTCTCTAAAATTTCTTGAAAGAGTCCCTATAAAATTGGTGTCATTTTTTTCTTTATATGTTAGATAAAATTTCCCAGAAAACATGTGGTCCTTGAGTTTTCTTTGTGAGAAAATTTTCAAACGACAAATTCAATTTTTCACCTAGAACATTTCAAAAGATAGGTGTTGAATGGTCAAAATGTAATAAAATTGCTAATATTCACTGTTTTACCCAAGAAATTCTTAATGTGACTCAAAAATCTGTCAGTGTTTGGCAGTGGAGAGTTCTCTTAACTGCTCGGCTAGGATGGCTCACTGCTGGTGCCTTTCTATTACACCAACAGTGCGAACATCAATACCTGGGAAAAGGTCAACAATTGTGGATGGTATTTCAGGTCACGAAGACCTTATACAAGCTATTTGGTATCAGAAGTGTTTTAGATTTTAAATTTTTTTCAGGTTTTGAAATATTTCCATATAATAAGATATTTTGGGGAGGGGACCCAAAATGTATACACAAAATTTACTTGATTTTCAAAAATACCTTATATATGTAGTCTAAAGGTAATTTTCTGTGATAGTTGTAATGATTTTGTTCATGAAACAATACTTTGTAGTATGGACTTTTACACTTCGATGTCTTGCCAGTGCTGAAAAATTTTCACAACTTGCACCATTTTAAATTTTGAATATTTTGGATTAGGGCTGCTCAACCTGTACTAAGATTGGTATGGTTATTAGTGTTAGCATGAGTTAACATTAATATTAACACTATATGGCATAGTTTTGACTTCACAGACCTCTTGCAAACTCTCATGATCCTGCAGAAGTTTGCAGACACACCTTGAAAATTATCATGCTAGGAACTGTCAGAGAGACGGATGGAAAACAATCAGGTTTCTGAGTGGTCATAGAGAATGGAGCTGTTCGCGGACTGACATGTGCTCACTTTGGGCTATTAAATGAAAGGGGAGTATAATTTTGTGTTTTTTAAGTTGCTGAATTTTTGTTGTACCTCTTTCACATGGTATTGTTGTTGTCTTATTGAAAATAATCTATATTGCCTGGGTGTAGTGGCATACACCTGTAATCCCAGCACTTGTGGGGTGAGGAAGGAGGATCACTGTTGGTTTGATGCCATCCTGAACTACACAGTGAATCCAAGGCCAATTTGAGCTACATAGTGAGATCCTGTCTCAAAACAAAATAAAACACATATATCTGTGAGATTGTTACTTGGTTTTTGAGTATTGCCTTGGTTATTCTTTTTTCATTGTTGAGATAAAATACCTGACACTCAAAGTGAAGCAAGAGAAGGTTTATTTCTTACAATTTTGGGGGTTGCAGTCCATACCCAGCTGGCTCCAAGGCAGGATGGCATGATGGGGCAGCTGTTCATGGCCTCCACAAACAGCAAAGTGAACAGAGCAAAAGAGAGAGAAAAGCACATCTGCTTCCCACCCTTACACTGTGTGCCGGCTCCGCCCCTGGGCAGTGCAGCACTCACACCATCAACCCCAGCACCAGACAATGAGCCAGTCATGAACGCCAGACTCAGCCATGATTGTGTGAGGCTTGGCGGGGGTGGGGATCTGAACACAAACCATACAGGTGCCTTGTTTTGAAGTATTGACATTTTTGTTTTATAGTTTCAGCTCTCTAGAGACAATTGGGTAACATCTTTGCAAAGTCTTATTCAACTCAATGAATAGTCCTGAGAATCCACATCTTAGGTCATTATTTTTCTGTTTTTGATGTTTAAAGCATGAAAATTATCTTTTTCTCTTTCTTCCCCACATGTATTGCTGGTGAACAACATTTGTGATGGGAACAAAATCTAAGGATGACACTATTCAAATAATAACTGTGAATTCTAAGTAAAGGTATTCAATAATTAGAACGGTTTCAAAATTTTTGTGATATTCTAATATTAATTTAAGGAAAGGTAACTTATTTTTCTATAAGGTCTTCACAATATAAAAAGGCCAGTGTACCTCTTAATATTAGAGATATGTCCAGATTCATCAAGCAAGCTGCATCACAAACACATTGTACATATTGAAGTCTTATAAAGATTAAAAAAGACCTCTGATGTTTAATTCATAACACTCTTTCATTGCCCTGCTCTACTCTTCTAAGCATATGATGAGTCCTAAATGGATATTAATGGACAATATATAATTCTAAAGTGGTTTTAACAAGTCAGTGATGTTTTCTATTAATAAAGACCTTGGTAAAAGCACAAAAATTTATCAACTCATCAGTCTTGTGTCTCTCTTTAGAAATGCACCTGTAAAACTAATGAAGTCAATATTCTCACATCATCTAGCAAAAATAGTGTTTCAGCTTATTGAAGTATAAACAACAAATAAAAATTGTATATATTGCGTGTGGTGATATATGTGTTATATGCAGTCAAAAATCACTGTTAATCTTGAGCAACTGAATGAATCTTGATGGTACGACCACATTAACTACTCAAGATTACAAATTATTAAGCATAAAACTTTAATCATGAAATAAAAGCCACTGAAAGGTGATAGGAAAAAACATTCTCTGCCTGTGTGAACATGAAGTCCACTAAGTAAGAGGAAATATTTCCTATCTTAAGCAGTAATGGTTTGATACATAGAGTCAAAGACAGTCTTATAATGTTACTTGATATTTGCCCTGCTTTGTCCCTTCTTTGTTCTCCAGTCATAATCTCCCAAATTACCTTATTCTGTGATATTTGATTCCATTTATCCACAAGATTCCTTGACATTGGTATGAAAACAGATGGCTCTTGAGACCATAATCTTAAGTAAAATAAATCAGACCAGAAAGATACATGTTACATGATTTCTTTTATATGAGAAACCCAAAATTAAAGACCAACATAAAAGAGATAAGGTAGGAAACAGGAAGCTAGATATCTTGGAGATGGGAATGGGATCTGGGAGAAGAAGAAAAGGGAAGTCAGGAAGTAATGATGGCTAAGATGGGATATGTGTATGTGATAATACCCTAAGATGAATGCAATTATTATGTATATCATCAAAATGCTATCAAAATTCCTAGAATAAGAAGTCATGTCTTATTTTATAATTGATAGTAAAGAATATGAGCTTTTTGCTATTGGATCTTAAAACATGTTTATTTCCCTGAAATCACTGTGCTTGCTTTTCTGTTCCATCCTAGAAATGCATAACAGCTGAATAAGAAACTTACATTTTTCCATTCAGTAGTGCTGCCTGGATTCATTTAATACTTGAGTCACAGATGTAAGCTAATATTTAACAAAACCAATTCTTTGACATGTGAGACAGTTATCGTTACTCTAAGTAAATGATGTAAATTTGATGGAATATAGCTCATTCTACTAAATCATAGGCAAAATTTAGAATATTCAGTGAAATGTTCCAATCTGATCTCTTTCAGATAATAGTTCATATCTTTAATCACTTTTAGATAGTTATATTTTTAATATGTCACATATAATTTAAAATGTCAACCCAATTCCCTAAGCAAATATTTGACAGCACAAGTGACCCTCAGGTAGTCAGGAGCTGACGTGTATTGAGTGGCATGACCTGAAGGCCTCCACAGTGATCTCTACCTGGATGTGCAGCTGCAGGACTTTTCTCAGAACATGGTAGGGCCCCACACAGCATCCCCAAAGAGTCCAGGACCTTTGGGTTGTCACTCGGGTCCTGGTAGGGCCCTGCTTAGTGACCGTCAGGTGGCCAGGAGCCACTGCATGTTGAGCGGCATGAGCCTCCACAGAGATCTCTACCTAGCTGTGCAGGCCCAAGACCTTGTGCAGAACCTGGTTGGGCCCTGCTCAGTGACCCCAAGAAGCTGGGGAGCTCTGGTGCAGCGTGAGCTGTGTTGCGTGAGCCGAAGGACCACCCAGGGTACTCCACATACTATTCAGCCTTAGTACACCACTCAGAACCTGGTAGGGCCCAGCCTAATGACCTCAAGCAGGCAGGAGCTTTGGTGAATCATGTGGGATATGTTGAAGCTCTATCTAGTGCACCCCCTCACACAATTTGGGGAGCCTTTGAGTCCATTAGGGACCAGGTAAGGACTGCCTAACATCCCCCACTCAACTGAGGAAACTCCCTGCAGTACAGACAGCCTCTTTAATACAAGAAACAACTGAGACTTTGCATGCAACTGCCCCAGGGAAATACAGGAAAATGAAAAAAAAGAAGTGCAAAATGCAATCTCAAATCTCCAGCACATCCCAAACAAGCCCAGAAGACATAGGCATAGAAGAAAATGTAAGCCATAAACCTGAAACACCAGAAATGATAGCAAGTGATGCAAGGAACAGCTTCATGAAGCTATAAAGGAACTCAGATCAGAAATAATCTCCCAGATAAAAGAAATGTAATGAAAGAAGTGCTGAACACATCTAAAAGAGACAAAGAAAATACAACACAGCAAAATTATTGAAACCTTGAATGAACAATATAAGAAAGAAACAGAATGCATGAAACAGATTCAAAGAGATATCCAGGAAATCAAAAATTCCATCAAAGCTTGCAAAATCACCTCAATGAATGTGAAAGATAGGCTTGCAGACCTTGAAGACAGGATTGCAGCTAGTCAAAAAGCGAAGATCTTTAAAAAATAACAAGGAATCAGGAAATAATAATTCAAAAGTTTCAAGAGGATATAAAGAAAACCAATATAAGATTAATATGTGTAAATGAAAAAGAAGGTGACGGGGCCAGGGATTTAGCTCAATGGCATAAGTGCCTCCCTAGCAAGTGCGAGGTTGTGAGTATGATCCCCGGTACCACCAAAAAGAAAAAAAAAAGAAGGTGACAACACAAATGATATCAAAAGACTATTTATTTGCAGAAGTAACAACTGAAAATTTTCCAAACATAGGAAAGGAAACTGACCTACAGATAAGAGAAGCATATAGAAATCCAATTAACTATAACCAAGATAAGTCTACACCCAGGCACATAATAACATCCCAGAAATCCAACATAAGAACAGAATACTAAAAGCTGTTAGAGAAAAGAAACAAATCACCTATAAAGAAAGTCTGCAGACTTCTCAACACAAACAATGAAATCAAGAAGAGCATGGAATAAAGTATTTCAAATCCTAAAAGAAAATTACTTCCAAACCAGATGGATGTACCTTGAAAAATATCCTTCAAAATCAATGGAGAAATAAGATACTTCCATGACAAAGAAGAGCTAAAGAACTTCATATGCACTAAACCAACCCTTGAAAGAATACTGAAAGATATCCAAGATACACATAAAAATAACTGTGACTCCAAGAATACCAACAGAAAGAAACCACCAGAGCAAACAACTAAACAGAGGGGAAAGGTAAAGAACCAACACAGCAGAAAGATAACATGACAAAAATGAGTCAATATATATGTTATAATCATTAATGTAAATAGCCTCAGTTCACCAACTAAAAGAAACAGAATGGATCAAGAAACAACATCCAATCATATACTGTATACAATAAATCCATATAACCCAAAAGGAAACTCACAGACTGAAAGTCAAAGGATGGAAAGCAATAATTTATGCAACAGGAACCAAAAAAAAAGCAGGAGTGGCTATTTTGTTTGCAGACAATGTGAACTGCAAACCAAGAATGATCAAAAGGCATAAAGAAGGTCACTACATATTTCTTAGGGGAAAACTTCAAGAGGAAGAGATAACAATCCTGAATATATATGCACCAAATTCAGGATCACCCATCTATATAAAATAAATATTAAGGAAATGAAAAATCAAATAAGCAATAACACAATTAAAATGGGGGACCTTAACACCCCACTGACACTAAGGGACAGATCAACTAGACAGAAAATCAGCAAGAAATAACAAAACTGAATCACACCTGTGAACAAATGGACTTAGTGGATGCGTACAGAGTATTCCACCCTACAACATCAGAATATGCATTCTTCTCAGTTTCACATGGGACATTCTCTAAAACAAACCATATACTAGCACATAAAACATGCTTAAGTAAATGTAAAAGAATCAAAAGTATCCTATACATGTTATCAGATCATAGCACCACGAAACTAGAAATTAATGACAAAAGAAACTGCAAAACCACCACAAACACATGCAAATTAAAGTATACACTCCTGTACAATCAATGGGTCACAGCCAAAACCAAAGAAGAAATTAAACAATATCTACAAGCAAATGAAAATATAAATACAACTTACCAGAATCTGTGAGATGTAATGGAAGCAGTTCTCAGAAGGAAAGTCATTGCAGTGAATTCTTACATTAGGAAAACAGAACAAACACAGATAAACAACATAATGCTAGAAAAAGAAGAGCAAGTGAAGCCCAAAACCAAAAGAAAGGAGGAAATTATAAAGATTAGAGCAGAAATTAATGCAATAGAGACTAACAAAACAATACAAAGAATCAAGAGTTGGTTCTTTGAAAGAATAAAAAAATTGATATGCCACTAGTCAATATTATTTTTAAAAAAGAAAAAAACTCAAATTTATGTAATAATAATGAAAAGGGCACAATCACTAAAGACCCTGTGGAAATACAGAAGATCATCAATACCTACTTTGAAAACCTTTACTCTCACAGGTTTGATAATACAGAAGAAATGGACTGATTTCTAGAAGCATGAATTACCAAAGCTGAATCAAGAAGATATAAAACTGTTGAATAACCCCAATTTCAGGGAATGAAATTGAAAATGTAATTAAACCCTGTTAACAAAGAAAATCCCAGGTCCTGATGGATTTACTGCTGAATTCTACAAGAAATTAAAGGAAGATTTAATGTCAACACTCTTCAAACTCTTCTATGAAATTGAAAAGGAAACAAGTACCCCTAATTCATTCTGGAAGTGAGTATGACCCTAAAAATAAAACCAGAGAAAGTCCCAACCAAAAAACAGAACTACAGGCCAATCTCCCTAATGAACAAAGATGCAAAAATCCTCAAAATAAAAACTGTCAAACAGAATGCAGCAAGTTGTTAACAAGATTATATACCATGACCATGTGGGGTTCATCCCAGGAATCCAGGGATGGTTCCACATAGGCAAATCAATAAGTGTAATATACCATATCAATAGAGCTAAAGATAAGAATCACATGATCATTTCAATAGATGTAGAAAAAGCTTTCGATCAAGTCCAACACACATTCATGATAAGAGCCCTATGCAAAAATCAGAATAGATGGCCTCTACCTCTATCTGATAAAAGCCATCTAAGACAAACAACCAGCATCATATTAAATGGCACAAAACCCCCAAATCAGGAACAAGACAATGATGTCTATTATCACTTCTCTTACTCAATATAGTGCTGGAAACACTAGCCAGAACAATTAGATAAAGAGAAAGAGAGAGAAAAAGGAATAAGGATAGGAAAACAAGAAGTTAGATTATCATTGTTTGCAGATGACATGATACTCTAAGTAAAAGACCCCCAAAACTCCATTGAAAGACTACTAGAGGTAATAAACAAATTCAGTAATGTAGCTAGATACAAATTCAGTGCTCAAAAATCTGTAGTACTCCTGTACACAAACAACAAACTCACTGAGAAACAAAAGAAACCACACCTTTCACAATAGCATCCTCCCCCAAAATGAAATACTTAGAAATAAATCTAACAAAGGAAGTAAAAGTTCTATTCAGTGAAAATTATAATATTCTAAAAAAAGGAATCAATAAGGATCTCAGAAAATGGAAAGACATTCTTTGTTCATGGATAGGAAGAGCAAACATTGTGAAAATGGTCATTCTTCTGAAATTGTTATACAGATTTAATGCAGTTTCAATCAAAATACCATTAGCCTGCCTCACAGGTCTAAAGAAGTCATTCTCAAAATTCACCTGGACCCAGAAGAGACCTAGAATAACCAAGGCAATTCTGGGCAACAAAGGCAAGGCAGGAGACATCACAATACCTGAGTTGAAGTTATACTACAAAGCTACTGTGATAAAATCAGCATGGTACTGGAATAAAAACAGACTTGAAGATCAGTGGAATAGATTACAAGATACAGCCACAACTACAAACACACTCATCTACCTTATCTTTGACAAAGGGACCAAACACATTCACTGGAAGAAAGCCTTTTTAATAGGTGATGCTGGAAAAACAGGCTTCCCATATGCCCAAAACTAAAACTAGATCCATCCTATTACCATGTACTTAACTAAAGTCAAAATGAATCAACATCTAAATATTAAAACAGAAACACTAAGTCTCCTGTAAAACAAAGTAGATAAACATCTTGAAGACATAGGGATAGGTAGAGAATTCATAAACAAAAATGAAAATGCATGGGAAATACTTCCCACAATCAACAACTGAGATTCATGTAATTAAAAAAAAATTGCATGTTGAAAGAAATCTTGAACAGAGTGAATAGAAAATCCAAGAATTGGGAAAAAATCTTAGTCAATCATCCCTCATACAAAGGACTTCTATCTAGAACATATAAAGAATAAAAAAAATCAGGCCACAGAAATTCAAAGATCCAATCCACAAATGGGCATCTGAGATGAATACACAGTTCTCAGATGAAGAAATACAAATGGCAAATAAATGCATGAAAAAATGTTCAACATCATTAGTCATTAGAGAAATGCAAATTAAAGCAACACTGAGATTCCATCTCACTCCAGAAAGAATGGTCAAGATCATGAAAACCACCAATAACAAATGGTGGAGAGTCTGTGGAGAAAAAGGAACTCTTCTTTACTGTTGGGGAGAGTGTAGACTTGTGGAGCCACTGTGGAAATCAGTGTGGAGGTTCTTCAAAAAACTGGGAATGGAGGTCCCATTTGACCCAGCTATTCCACTTCTGGGCATATTCCCAGAAAAACTGAAAACATAATGCCATGGAAATATATGTGCATCCATGTTTATAGCAGCACAATTTATAATAGCCAGAACTTGGAAACAACCTAAATGCCCATCAACTGAGGAATGCATAACAAAGACATAGTATTTTTGTGTAATGGAGTACTACTCAGCTATAAAGAAGAACCACACTGAAGCTTTTATAGGTAAATGGGTGGGACTTGAGACCATATTCATAAGTGAAATAAATCAAATCATATGTGTAAATACCATATTGTCTCCCTAGTATAATAAACTGAAAATGTAAATAAGATATAAAATCTTCAGCAAATATTTTGAAAGGGTAAGCAACTACTCACAGGGAAAAAATAACTCAGTGCCTTCATGCCCAGGAAGTCTCCAAGAAAGCAGCATCTCAGGCTCTCTTTGGGACACGAAACTCCCGGACCCATAGAGTGGCCTGGGCTGTTTGGATCGAAAGTCTGCCCAGACCTGCATCTCGGCGGGACTCTTTGGGACTGGTAAGCACGCCCTTCTCCGCAGGGAACTGCCTGGAGATCCACATCTGGGCCCACAGCCCCGCCCTTCATGCCCAGGAAGTCTCCCAGAAAGCAGCATCTCAGGCTGTCTCTTTGGGACCCAAAACTCCCGGACCCGTAGAGTGGCCTGGGCTGTTTGGATCGAAAGTCTGCCCAGACCTGCATCTCGGCGGAGAAGGGCGTGC
>PVJX010050335.1:0-10726 GCA_004027295.1 Dolichotis patagonum | reverse complement strand
ATTTATAATTGTTAGTTCTTCCCCTTGGATTTTTCCACTTATGAGTATGTAGTGACCTTCTTTGTCTCTTTTAATCATTTAAGTTTGACATTCACATTGTCTGCAAGTAGAATAGTTTCCCCTGCTTTTCTCTGGCTTCCTGTTGCATGGAATACTGTTTTCCATCCTTTGACTTTTAATCTATGAGTTTCCTTTTGAGTCATATGTGTTTCTTGTATATAGCATATTGTGGAATCCTGTTTCTTGATCCATTCTGTCAACCTATTTCTTTTTATAGGTGAATTGAGGCCATTTACATTTATGGATATCACTCATATGTAGTGGTTCAACTTTGCCTTGTTATGTTCCAATTGTTTGCTTTCTGCTTTTCCCCCTTATTTAATTGCTTGTCCTACTTGGTGGTTTCTTTTTGTTGTTTTGGGGATTGTGGTCATTTTTATCTGTGTCTAGTAAGTCTTTCAATACTGTTTCTAGGGTTGGTGTGGTGAACGTGAATTTCTTCAGTTTTTCTTTGTCATGGAAATATTTTTTTTCTCCATTAAATTTGAATGAAAGTTTTGCTGGATACATCAGTCTGGGTGGAAAGTTGTTTTCTTTCAGGGCTTGAAATATCTCACTCCCAGCATGTCTTGACTTGAGGGTTTGTGCTGAAAAGTCTGCTGTGATTCTAATGGACTCTCCTCAATAGGTGAATTGTGTCTTTTCTCTAACAGCTTTTAGTATTCTGTTTTTATGTTGTGTATGTCTGAGACCTTAATTATTATGTGTTTGGGTATAGATTTATGTTGGTTGTGACTGTTTGTTGTTCTATATGCCCCACTTATCTGCATATCAGATTTTTTTCCCCATGTTTGGGAAATTTTCTCCTATTATTTTTGTGAAAATTTTAGTTATGTTCTTTGTATTGACTCCAGTGTCTTCACTAATGCCTGTTAATCTTATATTGTTGCTCTTAGCATCATCTTGAAGCTTCTGAATTGTCATTTCATGCTGCTTTGTTATTTTTCAAAGTTCTATCCTTTCATGATCACTAACTGCGATCCTGACCTCGAGGTCTGAAATCCTATCCTCAGCTTCTTAAACGGTTTTGCATGCTTTGAAAAGACTTGTTTTGTTTCTTTGATGTCTGTTTCAGTTTGCTTCCTGAATTCTGCTTGTTTTCTATATTGTTCATTCAAGATTGCAATCAGTTTCCCATGCTCCTGTACTTTTTTCTCTATTTCTTCTTTAGCTGCGCTAAGCAACTCCTTTATTAAGGTTGTTACTTCTACCTTTACATGGGAGAGTACTTCTAATTTGATTTCCTCTATGGCCTCACGGAGTTGTTTTTTTTTTTTTTTTTTAAGTTCATTCACTATCTTTTCAGAGATTTCCGGTGTGTTACTTTTTCAGTCCTCTATGTCAATGTCCCCTATATTTTCTTCTGGTGGACTAGATGTTTGAGATTGCATTTTGCTTTTTCATTTTGCCATTTTCCCCTTTTGAGTTAGTATTTGGTCCTTCAGACCCATTAGTGTTTACTGTTGGTAATGTGTATCTTGGTGTCCTACTGTAAGGTTGATGTTTGTCCAGTTGCTCGGTCCTACAATGAATAGGTGGGCCAGTCACCTGACTTCCTGCTCCAGGGCCTGTTGGGTGAGTCCTGTATTCTTCCTAGGCTGACAAGCCTTGTAGTATTGAGGTAGGTCAACTTTTAGTTCTTTCTAGTACTTTATTTTCAGGATATTCCAGGTCATCAAATCTCTCTATCTATAGTGTTTGTGTCAGCTGAGGCCCTACTATGTCCCTATTGTGTGTCTGTGTGTCTCATAGGCCCTTTTGATTTTCTTCAAGTTGAGGGAGTCCTTCTCAGCACACTCCTCACTCTGCCTGATGTTTTCTGTGTGTAGGAAGGGGTCACCCTCACTCTTGTCAGACTTACCAAGGTATTACAGTTAGTTGGAGGGAGCTTTGCTACTGGCCCTATTTAGCCACTGTACACCTCTATTTTAGGGGCATGCTCACCACACTGACTGATGCCAGCTGAGATCTTCTGTTTGGGTGAGGTAGTCACTTAATCTCCCTTCAAGGTAGCACAGATAATCCGCTGTAGTCCAAGGTTACTCTGGGATCAGAGTTCCAAGTTTGCCCTGTGAGCTGGGAGTCTGCAGGGGCATGTGCGGTCAGGTCCCAGAGGTGGATTCTGGGCCCTACTCTCTGCTTGGAGTTCAATGAGTGTAGCCTGGTTAGGCCCACTGGTTCCTCTCATGCATCTTGGGATGGCCTCAGATGCAGGATGTGGTCTTACTGCCTGGGAGCGGAGTTCCAAGTTTACCCCATGCACACTGGCATTCCTCCAGAGGGCACGTGGTCAAGGCCCAGGAATGGATTTTGGGCCCTGCTTGCTGCCTGGAGTTCACTGAGCATAGACTGGTTAGGCCCCTGACAAGTATTTTTACTTTCTTAAAAGTAACTGCCTTCAAGTCAGGCATGGTTGTGCATGCTTATAATACCAACATTCTGGGAGGTTGAAGCAGGAAAACTGCAAGTGTGAGCCCAGCCTGAGCAGTTTAGCAAATTAGCAAGACTTAGTCTCAAATGAAAAAGTAAAAATAGGCTGGAGATTCAGCTCCATGCAAATGCCCTGAGTCCAATCTGTACCACCAAAAAAAAGTAACTGATTTCTAAAATCTTACCTTTTATTTTTTTGTACTGGGAATAGAACTCAGGACCTTGCACTTACCAAGCAGGTACTTGTGCTGCTGAGCTATTTCCCCAGCCCTGATTTCAGAAATCTCAGTAAGTCTGCATCACTTAGAAACCCAACAGGGTTCCAGAGCAGGTTTAGATGGTAGAGCTGGAGCCTGTGAAGAAAGCAACCCAGACAAAGCCAGTTGGCTCCACTTTAACCCAGGCTACATGGAATTGTCCTGGATTGAACATGACAGAAAACACTTCCTAAAGGTTAATGTGGATTTTGTTAAAATGCAGATTTTCATTTGGAGGGTCCAGAATGAGACCCCAAATTCTGAGTGTTTGTTTGCTTGTTTGCTTGCTTGAGACAGAGTCTCAATATGCAGTTATTGCTGGCCTTGAACTCGCAGCAATCCTCCTGTCTCAGCCTTCCCAGTGCTAGAGTTACAGGTGTGTACTACCACAGGCAACCCAAATTCTGCATTTTTAACAAGTTCCCAAAGGATACTAATGCTATTTTTCATCCATGGATCACACTAGGGTTAGCAAGAGCCTTCCAGAAGGTGCACTTTGTGGCACAGTCAGGTGACTGACATGATCCACTGAGTCTCTTCAAGTAATTATTTCCTTTGATTTTGAGCTCAAATAGGGAAATAACACCCCCAACTCATTTCTTTCCAACTCCCCCAACAAAGCACTAAAACCAAGGAAGTCAATATTCTGTGAGACATTCTCAGAACCCCACTCCTATTTATTCCAGAATTAAAACCCTGCCATAGATGGTGTTGCCCAAGATTTATAGCTTTTAATCTTCTCATATAGCACAACTGCTAAGTACAGTATAATATATGTGACAGGAATTAGTCAGAATTTATTTAAGACTTTCCCCCCCTCAGTTCATATGTCAAAAAATTGCCATTTCCAATTATTTATTAGGAGTGTGATGTTTTTCAAGGTGGATGCATTACTCTTGTTATCTGCTTTCAATTAGCTGAGAATTTACCATGCTCAGCCAAATGTCCATTCATCAGCAAATTCCACATTCCTGGCAGTCTGATTAACTTCCCAGGGCTCTTCCTTTATAGTTAAAATAAATGAAGCTGTCTATGTCTTACACTTGCTTGCTTATGGAAGGAAAGAGAACAGGGTTTGTATGGAGAAGAAGAAAGAGGTAGAGAAAGAGGCAGAGGATGTAGAGAACAAGGAAGAGGAAGTAGAGAAGGAGAAAGAGTTGAAGAAGGATGAGTTGGTGGAGGAGATGAGGGCCAGAAGAGATGAAGAAAAAGACTTAGGAAATCCAAAGAGATTAAAGATGGAGAAAACCAAAAATTACTCCATACTAGAACATATTCAATTTCCCAAAACCTAGCAACACCAATCCCAGCACTCAGGAGACTGAGGCAGAATTGCATGTTATGTAGCCTGGACTACATAAGGAAAGCCTGTCTCAAAAGAACAAAACGAACAACCCAGAAGCTAGACATTTCTGTGATTTCAGAGAAGGGTTAAAAGAATGGAACTCAGCCCTCATTCCTTGCTAGGGGCTGGTATAATGGGAGAAACACAGGTGTAAGCTTTAACAATGAGGCCTGGTCTGACTGAATCTTGGCTCAGGCACCAAAAGCCAGAGCACCTTGGGGAAGTCACCCAACCTCCTTTTCTTTTTGTCTTTTTCCTTGACAGTGCTGAACACTGAACCGAGGACCTCCTGCTTGCTTGGTGAGTGCTCTATTACCATTAAGATACAGTCTCAGCCCTTTTTATTGTTTTTATTTTGAGACAGGGTCTCACTAACTTGCCCAGATTGGTTTCAAATTTACCATACTCCTGCCTTAGCCTTCCAAGTAGCTGAGATTACAGGCATGTGCCACCTTGCCTGGTTCCAAATTTCATTTTAAACTTTCTTAAATTTCCTCCGCTGGAAAGTCACAAGAGCAAAGAGTAAATTGGTCATGAATTTAAGTGTAACTGGGTTTAATGCAACAACAACAGCAGCAGCTAACCCTTCCCTTGAGTTTCAAATGTTATTTGTTCAAATATCATTCAATGTGGGCAAAGGATCTCAGTTCACTCCCACCCAGCACCGAGGACCTGCAGGAGTAGGAACACTGCGGGGAGGTAGGGAATGTTTGTTCCCATGGCTGGCCACGTGCTCTTCCTTCTCCCTCATTAGTCTTGCTCTGGAGCTGTCTGCTGTACAACATGGGGCAAACCTCACTTCTCCCTCCATACCCACACATATCCCCAAACCAACCTAGCAGCCAGGCACAGGGGTATGTACCTGTCATCAAGGCTATTCAGGAGGCTGAGGCAGGAGGATTGCAAATTTAAGGCTAGCCTGGGCAACATAGCAACTGGTCTCAAAGCAATCAGTGCATTCTTACAAAGTTGTATGTGTGTGGCTGACTTTATTACTGACAGTCTGGGAAGAACAACAAAGTTTGCTCAACAGGAATTCATGCACAATTGAATATTTGCCTCTCTACTTACACATCCTTCCTTCCTTCCTTCCTTCCACCCTTCCTTCCTCCTCTCTTTCTTTCTTTTCTTCTTTCTTTCTTTCTTTCTTTCTTTCTTTCTTTCTTCTATGCTTTCTTTCCTTTATTTCTTTGTTTCTCTCTTTCTATTTTATTGTTTTTAGTAAAAGTCTCACAAAATTGTGCAGGCTAGCCACAACTTGCAATAACCTTGCCTCAGCCTCTAGAGTTACTAGAATTATAAGCATGCAATACCACATCCAGCTCCAGAGCCTTTTTCCTTTGTTTTGTTTTTTTTTGTTTTTGTTTTTGTTGTTGTTGTTTTTTGTCTTTTTGAGGCAGGGTTTCACTGTGCAGTTCAGGCTGAACTTGAACTCACTTTGCAGCCCAGGCTGGTGTCTAACTCACAGCAGTCCTTCTGCTTCACCTCCCGAGTGCTGGGATTACCAGCATGTGCCACCACACTCAGATGTGTTTTTTTGAGACGGTATCTTGCTGTGGAGCCCAGGCTGGTCTTTTTTTTTTTTTTGTATTTTTTTAAAATTTTATTTAAAGAGAAGAAAAAGCAAAACAGAAAAAAGAGTAGAAATAATACAGAATTTCAAAGAAAACATTAAGAAATCACTACTTGATAAATTACATATTGTCTTTTTAGAAATAGTTGTTCATATTACAAAATTAAGGCATACAAAGTGAACAAACAGTGAGGCTGCAAACAGTTCTGTTCAACGATCCAACAAGAACTTGGTAATACAGTTATCAATCCCATACACTTAAAACATAGATGCAGTTATATCCTTTACAGCATTTTCTTTTCCTCCTTTTGCTTTGCAAGTACATTATCTGTTTAGTTATATCATGTTTCATCTTGTTCAGTACCTTACTGATCTGTTTTGTTGTTGTTATTTCCTTTTTAATCACCTTATATAATTCTGTTGTTTTCTTTTTGAGTTTCTCATCATCCATGCCACATGGATCAGCTTTGATGGAGTTGGGAGTTTTTGGAGGTATTTTGTTACCTTGTTTTCTCATATTCTATTGTTTTATTTTATTTAATTTTTATTAACTTGGAGGTAGTAATATACAACAAAACAGGATGGAGGCTGGTCTTGAATTTGTGATCTTTCTGCTTCAGCCTCTAGAGTAGCTGGGACTACAGGCCTGCACTACCACATCTGGCTCCATGGCCATTTTTGCTTACTATAACTCCAATTGTCAAATATGCGACTTAAGCCCTCTTTTGTCTATCTGTGTCTTTCCTTTTTTCTTTCTTAGATGTGTGGGAGAGAAGGTAATGAACTCAAACCTGGAAGGCTTGTTAAAATACAGAGCTATGTCCCCTTTCCAGTGAAGTGATGTAAATCCTGAGACATTTCCCAGCCTCCACTTGTCAAACTCATCAGCTAATACAAAATGACTGAGGGGTACTACATAAGACACTGAAAAACAAATCTCTCCTCCACTAACTATAGAAATAAACCTCCAGAATTAAAGAGTCATTCTCCTCAGTTAACAAATTCTCCTTTTAAACTATAAATATTTGTGGACCAAAACTCACCAAGTATCTGTGTCCCCTCCTTTTGAACTTGGGCAGGCTGATGATGGTGTAGACCAATAGATTAGGTGGCAAGAGGACTAGGTGTAACTCTGAGAAATAAAATATCACATGGCTTCTGCCAAGTTGTCCTAAAATGTTCATTCTTGGATGATCTCATTGAAATGTGGCCTTTTGGAATTTGGTCACCTTGCTCCAAAAATCACAAGCCATGTAGCGAGGTCACATGTATAGGCTTCAATTAACAAACTCTTCTGTGATAGTTCACTGATTGTGTCAACTTGAGTGAGAAACATTCAGCTAAACTGAATCAGCACGGTTCTGAGAGTGGCTGAGGGGATTCAATGAAGACAGAAGACCCGCGCTAGGGCAGCTTGTTGCCTCAGTGGTATGAGGGGAAATGAAGAAGGAAGGCTTGCCTCTGTTTCTCCGGAGGAGCTCCAGTCTTCTCCTTCACCTTGGACATTGTCTCCTGGCTTCCAGCGCAGACTCATCAGCCTCCTGATTCACAATTACATGGGACACTGCAGTGGGCCGCAGCGCTTTGACTGGATCCTTCAGGTCCCCAGGGCACAGACAGCCCTTTTGCACTCTCCCACACCTAATCCTGTGGGCGGCCACTGGAAGCCGATTGCGCAAATCTTATATATTTGTATATCTTGCATTAAATCTGTTTCTCTGGCAAGCACTGACTCACACCTTCTGAACCATGGAGCCATTCCCACAGTACCCTGTCCAGTCCACAGTCCAGTTTCAAATGGGCTCAGAGCTGCATTAACCCCAGCTTCAGATTTTTGGTGGCTTTGGTGATGGTGTGGCTCATTATTCCTCTGAAGGGCTGGGAGTTCTTAGAGGTCAGAGACATCTGCTTTCTTCATTTTCATATACCCAGGGTCTAAAACAGCACTTTGTACATAGGAGGAGTTCAGTGATTTCAAATCACTCACTTATAAATGGACTGTCCTGAGAAAAGCCTTTCTGTACCATTATTCTTTCTCTCAAAAGAATAAATATTGAGCTGAATGTGGTGACCACACTTATAATTTCACCAGCACTATGGAAAGCTGAGGCAGGAAGGTCACAAGTTCCCAGTCCAGCCTAGGCCACTTAGGAACCTAAACAGATTCTGTCTTAAAGTAAAAACATAAAGAAGAGGTCAGAATCTAGCTTAGTAAAAAGACCCTAAGTTCAATCTCCAGTTCTGAAAAGAAGAAGGGGGAGTATTGTCTATCACAAGGCTTGTGGTTATATCTGTGGGTTTAGAGGTTGGCCTGCCTGCATGTAAAAGCCTAGTTCTGTTTCTTTCTGGCTATGTAATCTTAGGTGAGTTAATTGTTTTCCTGTGCCTTCGTTTTCTCATCTATAAAATGGACATAATAATTGTACTTGTTTTTCTTATTGATAAGACAAAATAACCAACACCCACCAGTTAAGGGAAGAAAGGTTTATGTGGCTCACAGTTTGTAGAGGTTTCAGTCCATAATCAGCTGGGTCTAAGGCAAGGTGACATGGCAGACAGGCATTGCACAGAAGAGATAGTTGACAGTGGGCAGAAAGTACCAAACCAAGCAAGAGATGACCATAGCTCTTTCTATCCCTTATATCTTATCCAGGCTACTTAGGGAAGGTAGCACTCACACCCTAATCCTAGTGCCTTTCATCCTAGCATTGAACCATGAATCAATTCTAGAGTCACATAATCTAGATACAGCCACCTCTGAAAAAACTGCATGAGGTTTTGGGGAGACATCTAGACACAAACCATAACACTCCACCCCTGGCCCCTTAAAGACTTATGCAAGTTCCTTATACAAAAGGAATTTTATTTCTTATTTATTTTAAAGAAAAAAACAGAAAAAAAGAGACAAACTACTACAAGAATAACAAAAAACCCAAAACAACAACAATATAAGCTTTCAAAACAAGATGATAGGAATTTAACAATGGTTGTTATATTACATATTGTTATCTTCAAAGGAGTTGCTTAGATTACCAGATACATACGTGCAAAAATGATCAACTTGTATGAGTATTAACATTTCTTTTCCAAGAACTACTAGAATTAGTAGTATAATCATCTTAGCTATCTTATGTGTATCTTATGTGCATATATACAAATTTATACCTTTTCTTTTTCCCTTCTTTCTTTTCTCCTTTCCCCTATCCCAGTTATTTTTCTCCTTTGAGGAGTTTCTTTCCCTTTCACAATATTATTATAGACTTTGAATCTCATTTACCCATTCAGTTTCTTACACTAGGGAGACATTATGATATTTGCACACTTGAGTCTGATTTATTTCCCTTTTGAGTATGGTCTCAAGTCGCAACATCTACCTAGAAAAGCCTCAATGTGGTCCTTTTTCATAGCTGAGTAATACTCCATTGTATAAAAATACCACATCTTTTTTATACATTCTTTGGTTGATGAGCATTTGGATTGTTTCCAATATTTGGTTATTACAAATTGTGCTGCTATAAACATGGGTACACATTATCACTGTGGTATGATGTTTTCAATTCTTCTGGGAAAATGCCCAGAGAAGTAGGATACCTGGGTCAAATGGGACCTTTAGTCCTAGCTTTTTGAGGAACTTCCACACAGATTTCTACAGTGGTTGCACCAGTCTACACTCCCACCAATAGTGGAAGAGTATTCCTTTTTCCCCACAGCCTCTCCAGCATTTGTTATTGGTTGATTTCTTGATCTTGGCCATTCTTCCTGAAGTGAGGTGGAATCTCAGCATTGTTTTACTTTGCATTTTCCTAATAACCAATGATGCTGAAAATTTTTTATATATTTACTTGCCATTTGTATTTCTTCATCTGAGAAGTGCGTATTCATCTCAGATGCCCATTTTTGGATTGGGTCTTTGAATTTTGGGGGCCTAATTTTTTTAAATTCTTTATATGTTCTAGATAAGCAGATCAGAGCAAAACAATTCAAACAGCACAGGATTTCAGAACAAGACAACAGCAAATCAACAGTGGCTACAATAAAGTGTTTCTGTTTTAATATTTAGATATTTGGTTCATTTTTACTTTAGTGCATGGCGATAGACATGGATCTAGTTTTAGTTTTTGGCATGTGGAAAGCCAGTTTTTCCAGTACCATTTATTAAAGGGGCTGTCTTTTTTCCAGTGAACATGTTTGGCCCCTTTCTTGAAGGCAAGGTGGCCAAGTGTGTTTGTAGTTGTGGCTGTATCTGCTAATCTATTCCATTGATCTTCAGATCTGTTTTTTTGTTTTGGGGGTTTTTTTGCCAGTACTATGCTGATTTTATCACAGTAGCTTTGTAGTGTAATTTCAAGTCAATAATTGTGATGCCTGCAGCTTTGCCTTTTTTGCCCAGAATTGTCTTTGCTATTTTAGGTCTCTTCTGGATCCAAATCTACAGAAATCATTCTTAAAATGCAAAAGGTATTTAATCTATCACTAAGAGTTGCCAAAGTCCTACCAGTTTCAGCACTGCTGAAAAGTCCAAATTCTTAACTGCAAAATCCTGTACAAATGAAAAGTAAGTTAAATACTTCCAACATGCCCTGAAATAAGATAATCATCACCATTCCAAAAGGTACAAATAGGGGATAGAAAGAAATGGGAACAAAGCAAGTCCAAACTTCAGTGGGGCAAATATTAAGTGCTGCAGTTCAATGTGCAGCATCCAAGGCAATCTGTGGCAAGATTTAAAATGAACAGGCTGGGGTGGCTCCACCCCTATGGCACTGCTGGTGGTTGTAGCTTCCATGGCTTCTCTCTTGGGCCAGCTCTGCTGCCTCTTTGCAGGTTTCCTCAGGTGATCTATGTTCCTGGCTTCTCCAAACTTCTGGGGTCTCCACTGCATCCTTGGTTTCACACTCACAGCTTCACACGCTGCCCTCTCAGTGGTACACTGCCTGGCCTCCCAGGCCTTCTTCTGAAATCTGTGTGGAAGCCTTTCTGACCCCGCAACTGTTGCATTACAAGAGTTTACATGTACCTAAAGCCAGCACTATGTGGATCATACCAAGGTCTGCTGCCTGC